>VXAL01006989.1:9231-21715 GCA_013399475.1 Chauna torquata
GAATTTTGGGAGAGAGGGAGAAAGTAGGAAGACAGATGACCGATTTAGGAATCTCCTCAGTTTTATCAGCTTTGAAGACAAAATTTAACTTTTATACGCTTAGTAGAGACAGTAGTGTTGGGACAGGGCTAGTAACAGAGGCATAGCTGTATTCTTCATTTTAAAGTATCTTCTACTGTAGTGACCGTTGCCAAGTAGTGATACTGTAATAATTTTTTGGCAAACAACGGATCTTGCTATGTTATGAAACAAGACAAAACCCACCACCACCACATAAGGCATATTTACATGTTTAATAATGCTTTTGTTTTGATTTTTTTTTTCATTATGCATGTGGATTGGTGTTTGTTCTCTCTATAAACCTGGAGATAGTCTCCTCAAATTCAGGTCTTCCTGTTAATATGTCAGAATACAAAGTGTGGAGTAACGCTTTGTGTGGACTTGTGTCTTTAGCTCTAACATAATCTGCCTTCTTCCTGGTGAAGAGAAGGTCCCCAGAGATTGAAACACGTGCAGACCTTAATTTTCATGCACTTTCACAATTAGTGAAAACCTTGCTGTGAACAAAAGATCACTGAAAAAATCAATTTGATATGATACAACTGTCAAAACTGACCCAAATGTGCTCAGCTTGAATCTTGCTACCTGCCAAAAAACAACTAACCGTAGCTGCTTTTCAGTTCCCAGCTGGAGAGGATTTCTTAATTACTTTTTTTTTAAGAACAAAATATATGAAACTCAGGTGGTAATACTTGAAAGAAGACAATAGAAATAATGTTTGTTTTAAATTTCTTATGTAAGTAGGGCAAAATAATGTCACTAGTGTAAATATTTATTGACACTTTTTTTCTTGAATAAGTACCGTGTACATTTAAATCAAAGGTAGCATTGCATGAGTCTTGGGACTTAAACAATTATTTCAGCTATCTTCCTGCAATTTAAATATCATTGTTTGGCCTCATGTTTTTAAGAAATCTTGCTAGCTTTTAGGGGAAATTTAATTTCCCACTTTATCTTGTGTAAAAGCTGCTAGAACAGAAATTTTGGGTGGTGCAGCAGCATCCATACTCTGTAGCTGACTGCTGAGAGTTCCTTCAGGCTGTCTTACTCTCTCAGCCCTGTTCTGAGCCCCAGGATTCAAAAATGCTTGCATAATTGGGTACTGTTTTGTGACTTATTAATTACTCTCTTGGGTATATAGTTGCATGTGAGCCAGATTGGCTACTTTCCCAGCTTGCATCACTGGCAGCTGTTTTGCTTGAGGCAGATGGCTTCTAAGAGAAGCACCCATAAATTAGGACATTGAAACATCATCTTATCAGGTTCTCACTCACAGAATGGTTTGAGAAAAGTAGCAAAGTGTTTTCTTGTACTCTACTAATCTTCTTCATGTCTAAATGGTACATTTTACAGTGATCTTTTTTTAAGAGTTTTAGAGCAGTATAGATACTACAAATGGAGTCAGCATGGAAATGTTAAGTTATATTGAGAGCCGTTGATGATGTTTTCTACACATAAAATTGTTCTGGAAAAAAAAAAAAAGGATATCAGAAAGAGGAAAGAGCCTTTATACTGAGAGTAAGAGCATTTCTAAGGGCTGTAGCTAGAGAAGAAATGGAATAATGTACGTTAGGAAAATTTTAATGGTCTACTCAACAATTTTAGACATTTCTATATAATATTTTTCTTCTGGAATTAGTGCTCACAGTTCCCATGTGCTTCTCATACTCCTGCTTATACTTCCCGTGTACAGTAATGACTGTAGTTCTACAAAACTGTTCCTAAGGAGTGGTATAAGACTCGTGCAATTTCCTTGTAGTCAAACATTGGAATGCTTCTCCATCCATATGCTCATTTTGTAGTTGTACACATATTGCTGCTCTAGGGACTGAAAAACTTCTTGCATGAGCAGGATCCATGGACACGCACACAAATCTTGCCTTTCTATGTATCTCCATACCAGCACAAACCCAAACTTTTACCCTATAATCTTTATTTTTTAAAACTGCATAGCAATTTTAATCCAGAGCAAATTTTCTTTTGTCTATTTCTTCTTTTGTTTCTATACTGCTTTTTTTTTTTTTTTTAATTGCCTTGGTTTTTTTCTGGTTTGTGCCTCAAGGATTCTTCTTTACTGTTGACTATGCCTCTACTTCTCCACTGGGTTTCAAGAGCCACCTTCACTATAGAGACTGCTTCTGAAATTCATGTTTCTAAGTACATCTTTGTAAAAAGGCATGTATTTGAGAAATGTGATATTTGAATTGGATTCATACTCCAGGAAAAAAGGATTACTAGAAGAAATATAAACAATTTCCTCCAGTGAAGACCTAAGCTTTCACGCTCTGCTGGCAAGTTGGGAAGGTTTCTAAATCCAGCGTAGGCCCAGCTAGGGCTCATGTTGTAAAGGAGAGAAAATAGGCTCTGAAAAATAATTGATCTCTAACTCAATTTAGCTTGGGGAAACTAGTTTTTCCTCCTTCCCTGGGGAAACAAACCTCTTCAGATGAGCTGTGTCAGAGCTTTTGATCTACAATATTGGTCCAAGCTGCCTTTGTATGTGGATCACTGTTAAATCTCTGTGCTTCGTTGCCTTAGCTTGAAGAAGTACTTGGAAGCATCTGCTCACAAACTGGCCACAGAACCACACTGTCTTTGTCATGTTGTTGTTTATAAATCACTTTTTAGTTGTTTAAACATTTAAGTAGTTTAGCTTTTGTGGTTATGAGAAGTGTTTGATTATTTGTTTTTCTGTATTTTTAATTTTCTCTAAATGCCAGATTTTCTCTTTTCACTTTTGAGAGGAAATGCTGAAACATAATGGTGGCCTTTCTGCTCTGCTGAACTTGTATAATTCTTCTTTGTATCTGTAAAAGACACTGTGGGTATGTGTATATTCTTTTGAAGGAGAGAAGGAAGTTGGAATCTAGAGATAGATGTGAACTATCTCTTGCTATAAATGTTCAAATCAAAAAAAAAATTTTTTTTAAATTACAGTAACCTGGGGAGACTGGGTTTTCTGTGCTCCCGTGTCATATGTAGAGGTGAAGTGATTTAGAGCACTCAAGTTAGGATGCATATGGCACAATCTAGAGCAACTATTTCAAACGTTCATTCAGGCATACTCTCTTCTAAAATTAGCTTCTGTGAAAAGATCCAGACATTCTGCTAAAAAAATAGGCTCTAAAACCTGTTGGTAGTTATGGGCTGGGTGTAGAAATTACTACAATCTGCTTTATGTCGTAGGCAAGGAAGGCATAAAGAATAGTCCCTTTGGGCCTGATATTACGTAACTTTGAGTGTCTCCCCTTTTTTATCTTCTACTGTTAAAGCTTAACTTGACCACTTTTACTTCTTCAGTGTTAAAAGATACTTTCAGCAATTGGTGGCATAATTGAAAAACAGGCAACTGTGATCGCAGAGCTCCAAAACAGGAGTGTCCTTTTTGCTTGTATTAAGCTGGAGTTAGTAATAGGTCTTAAATGAATGTCATTTCTGACTGATAACTTGCTTACCTGTCTTCACTAACCAAGAAAGCACCACTGCAAAGTGTATGCAAGGAAAGTTTATTCAAAACATAACTGAAGGAAAGAGGGGTTTGAAATAAAGATAAGCTTTTTTTTCCCCCGTGTAAAAATGTGGAAGCAGAGAAAAAAGGAAGCAAGCAGCAAAGGCTGTTAGTAATTTTCAGGGTTCTTTTAGTCTGTCTCCCTCAAAATTTAAGAGAGATTTATGGTTTGTTTATTTGTTTTTCCTGCCATCTACTTCCTACTGACTGATCTCTGGGTCAGAATCTCTGTTAATACTTACGGCAATTAGCCTATGTCTTGCTGATCTAATTGCCCTTATAGGGCAGCTGACTGTCCTTGGCAGAAACAAACACAACGAAGTTAGACGGTATGAACAGACAGACTGAAGAGAGAGACAGAAGGGGAGGGGCAAGAAAAGATAACAGAAGAAATCATTCCTTCTTTCCATATATTTCAGGCAAGGTTCTGTCAACCTACTATTTTTATATTTCTGAGTTTATGGCTCCTGACTTTAATCCCATTCTTCCATTTGAAACATTTGGTATGTAAAGTATCTTTATTTTCAACAGAATCCATGACATATAAGCAAAAATGTCAGCAATTTCAAATTCCACTGGAGAATCTAAATAGCGTAAGTAGAAGTTTTCTATATGAAATGTTTCCTTTTGCCTTAAATATTGATTATTTGCTATAATCAAGTAGCAGTGAAGAGAGAAGTGTTCTGTATCTTATGACTACTACTTCTTATGGGAATAAGATAATTGATATTTTGGTTATCCTTGCTTCAAAACATTGCAACTTGAATAAGAGTGTTAAAGTAATTTAACCTTAAATTATGCTATTTGCAGATGGATAAAGAAAATCCTGTGATGCTAGACATGATGAAATCTAGCTTGGCTCAGAAAAATTAGTACCCTTCACTTGAAGATTTGCTGTTCTCTGTTCTCCTATCATCTAACCATCTCTATTTAAGAGGACATATAAGCTTATTTTAAATCTGTTCTCTCAGGTTATTTGATCCAATACAGTGGAATGTGCTGGTATGATCATTAGCCATCACCATCAAGTTAAAGAGTAAGCAATTATGTAGACAGAGCAGATCAGACCTTTTTAGGACAATCTGGGCAGTCCGGAAAATACATTTAAAATGTGAAATAATTCTATAGAAAGAAAATAAGTTAGGAAATGGCAATTTAGAGTCTCAACAGAATATTAGGCCTACCTTATTTCTCTGTTTCACTCCCGAAGCTGATGCTTATCTTGTTTCTCTCCAAGTAGTATTAGCAAAATTATTGGAGATATAATGAATGGGGAAAGGACTGAGCCTGTTTTTATTTGACCATAACAAACCCTTTCTAACATAAAACTTCTAACATGCACCTTCTGAAGGACAATAGCTAGTTTTAACGAAAGTGCTAATTTCCTCAAGAATTCTTATGCGTCTGAATTTGGGTTCTCTTAAGCCTGGTCAGCGATACAGTGCTCAGTTTAGAGACATATTCTGTTGTCCTTTTAGGACAGCAATAGTTACAGTTGTGGCAGTGCCTGTCTTGTTCAGTTTAGACTTGCAATTTAATTTGTTTGAACTTCAAAAGTAGACTCTAATTGGATATACTGCTAATAAATTCATTAACATGTTTGTTTAGTGAAGTATGATCATACGCAAGTTCTCAACTTTATTGGCTTGCTGTCTGCAGCTTAGTTCAGATTTGTTTATTTTAGTATTTGATGTTACATTCTAGTATTTGGGCATCTGTACTGCTGAAAATGCTGATTTTCTCCTTGTTTGCCCCTACTGAACCTTCCCGAATATTTTTAGCTAGCAGCCTGATATTCACATTTGGGAAGCGTAAAGAGAAATAAAGTTGAGATACATTAAGTGAAAGAGCAAAATTTCTGTAGCTTATGTTTTTCAATGGATTTTCTGAGCATTATGCAAGATTACTTTTGTTTCTTCACTTAGTTTGTTCTTAGTTATAGCTTAGTGATGCTCTGCTATGACAGAGGTGATAGATAATAGTGCATGATATGTTTTAAGAAACTTGCATAGTGTTTAGATACTTCATATGCCCATTTCTGCACATATATAGGTATACACACACACAAATACATATTGTATATCTATAAAAAGCCTGAAAAGAAAATGCAATTGAGCTATTCCAAGCTTTTTGATCAGTCTCGTCTCTAAGTTTTGAAGAAGGTACATAATTAGTTTTTGATGGAGGAGGGCTGGGTCATTTGCTCTGCAAAAGGAACAAGTAGATTGTCTTATAATTGAGCCATAATATAATCAAATCTGATGGGATAGGTTCAAATTTATATTTTTTGTATTATATATACGGAATGACTTGGTTGTGTGGAACTCTCTGGAGGGAGTGGGAGACTGCTGCTGCCCTTGACAATATGCCCTTGGGAGCACATTGGCAAGTTTGGGTTGGATATTTGGGTGGGTGGGAAGAGGAGAAGCTTCCAGACTATGAGTGGAGGAAGAATGAGATTTAGAGAAAGGAGCTAGTGACCTGTAGTTCAAAGACAGATGGATAAGAGGAGTGAATCCATAACCAGGCCTTGGAAGGAAACTTTCCAAGGATACAAAAGGGTAGTACAGTTGTTTTTAACCAGGAAAACCGCTAAGATGGGTCTATTTTTATAATTACCCATTTTGTGTTAATTGGAGATCAAACTGGTCCATCCAGCCTGAGCTTTTCATCTTAATAATAGATGTAGCATTGATTTCAGAAGTGGAATTTTTCCCCTCTGGGGTTCTCTGCCAGGTTCTGTCAAANNNNTTTTTTTTTTTTTTTTAAACATCTTTGCTTACACTTGGTTTCTGTAAAAACCTGCAGCAATGAGTGCAATAATTATGCAATGTGAGAGAAACACCCACTTTGGCTTGTTTTAAGCCTGCTGCCAGATGATTTAATAACATGGCCCTCATTCATGTGCTTGTGAACAATACTGACTAACTGTTCCTTATTTACCTTCTCCATAAGACTGGTAACTATAGAGCATTGTTATATCCCTCTGTTTTCTTCACACTTAAGGGTTCCCAGTCTGTGCAGCTCCTCACAGTAGAAGCTGCTCCATATCTTTAATTTCTCTTACTACTCTGTCCTTTTTTTAATTTCTTCTATATTTCTGTGTTCACACCTACTTATCTTGTGGGTGTAGCATGGACTTAGGCAGTGGCTTTTCTGTATCGTTTAATGTTTCTTTTCTAATATTTCATTTAACATCTTTGAGCACTGGGCTGATGCAAATGACTTCAAGATCTCTTTCCTGGCTGATATTTCCAATATATCTTGTCAATACAAACCCAGCTTTCTGTATAAATAGTTAAAATTTTTGTTCTCAGCATTTGTTCATTAGTTATCACTGAGTTTCATCAGTGCTTTATTGCATTTTTGCTCACTGTTACCATCTTTTGATGCTTTTTCACAATCTTCTCTACTTCTGACTATCCTCAGAAACGTTATGTCATCAGAACGTTGACACCTCAGTCTTTTATTGCCTTTTCAAATCACTTTATGAGTGGGTTGACTGGTATAGATCCCAGCTGGAGTATTTGAGGAAGTCTGTTTTGGTAATCTTTTTTCTTTTGTGTGAGCTTTCTAGTGGTATTCTTTGCTTTGCATGTTTTAGCAAGTTGCTCATCTAGAAGAGAGGTATCCCATTCTTTCCATGTCAATGTGATTTCTTCAAGAGCATTAATGGGAAATCATGCCTAAGTTGTTGGTTTGTTTTTTTTTTTTGGGAAATCAAAGTACACCAGCTGGCTGGTTCACTTTAAATCAGTGTGCACTGTCTGTTTCAGAGTACAGTTAGTTTATTGGACATGGAACCCCTGTATGAAAGTTCTACTGATTTTCTTCTCAGTTTCATTTAAATGTTTAGTTGGTGCATCCATAAATTCATCTTGTGGGAGTTATTTCCTTTTCCTTCCAGTTTTTGTCCATTTCCTCTTACAGCTTCCCCACATTCTTCTGCATCCCTTTAAAAGGTGGTGTTACGGTTGCTGCTTTCTGTTCCTGTGGTACAAGACACAATGTACAATAGGTTATACTGCACTGTATAGATTTTACTCATTTGAAGGTTACTATAATAAAATCTTATCTTTCATTTGTTGGATTGGGCATGAATAAATATTTGATTATTTATTTTGGCCAGTCTTCCTCCTAGTTTAATTTATGTGTCTTATAAGGATATTTGATTAATATATGCATTTTGAATGTCATAAATTAACTGATACATTTATAACACTCAAGTGGAGAAGAAATTCTAATGGCTACATTTCAGTTTAGAGATTGTAAATAAATGCTGTGTAAGCTATTTGTTAGTATTAATTTCAGAAAGAAATTTATAATTACTGTAGTGAAAAAAAATCTCATTTTTAAAGCATAAGGTGGATAGCTTCTAACTTTTAAAAGAAGTGAATGACTATACAACTATTTGTCTTTTTCATAAAGATCATGAGGGTATTTTTTTTCATTTATTTAGTGGAATAGCCAATTACAATGGTCTGATAAGTATTCTTTTGTAAAAGCTTTTCTTCGTGCCTCATTGAGACAGTATTTTTCTAGCCAGATAGTGCTGGGAACCTTGGCGTCCCGTACTTTTTCCATGGTTAGTGTTAGTTTCAAACTCTAGGTTTCTCCTTCTTTTCTGCTTTTAGGAAAAAAATCTTGAAGCATGAAAAATTCTAAGGATAAGTTAGTCAAGAGTTGAATTCCTTGTAAAGAATAACATCATAGAATCATAGAATGGCTAGGGGTGGAAGGGACCTTAAAGCTCATCCAGTTCCAATCCCCCTGCCATGGGCAGGGACACCTGCCACTAGATCAGGTTGCCCAGGGCCCCATCCAACCTGGCCTTGAACGCCTCCAGGGATGGGGCATCCACAGCTTCTCTGGGCAGCCTGTTCCAGTGCCTCACCACCCTCTGAGTGAAGAATTTCCTCCTAACCTCTAATCTAAATCTCCCCTCTTTTAGTTTAAAACTGTTAACTCTTGTCCTATCACTATCTCCCTGTGTAAAAAGTCCCTCTCCATCTTTTTTATAAGCCCCCTTTAAGTACTGAAAGGCTGCAGTGAGGTCTCCCTCCGCGGAGCCTTCCCTTCTTCAGGCTGTACATCCCCAGCTCTCTCAACGTCTCTTCACAGGAGAGGTGCTCCAGCCCTCTGATCATCTTCATGGTCCTCCTCTGGACCAGCTCCAACAGTTCCACGTCTTTCTTGTGCTGGGGGCCCCAGACCTGGATGCAGTGCTCCAAGTGGGGCCTCACGAGGGCAGAGCAGAGGGGGACAGTCACCCCCCTCAAGCTGCTGGCCATGCCCCTGTTGATGCAGCCCAGGATGCAGGTGGCCTGCTGGGCTGAAAGCGCACACTGCTGGCTCATGTCGAGCTCCTTGTCCGCCAGAACCCCCAATTCCTTCTCCGCAGGGCTGCTCTTAATATGTTCTTCTCCCAGTCTGTGCACGTGTCTGGGATTGCCCTGACCAAGGTGCAGCACCTTGCACTTGGACTTGTTGAACCTCATTAAGTTCACATGGGCCCACTTCTCAAGCCTGTCCAGGTCCCTTGGGATGGGATCCCTTCCTTCTGCTGCATCAACTGCACCACTCAGGATGGTGTTGTCTGCAAAACTGCTGAGGGTGCACTCGATCCCACTGTCCGTGTCATTGATATAGAAGTAGTCACATATGAGTGTAGGCTTTTTTTGTTGGGTTCATCTTATTAATAGCTATTTTGAAAAATATCGTCCAAAACAGACTTCATAGAAAGTACACTAAAGGCTATTAGAAAAAGAGAAATGAAAGAATTAGTGGTATTCCCTAGGGAAAAGTTACTTAGCGTGTATTTGTAAAATTTGATGAATTTATTGGATATGCTGTGCTGCAAGTTTATTTTAAATAATGCTTGTCCCAAATGGCAAATGATATTCTCACTGCAAATTTGGTACTTTGTAGGCTTTTATGTGACTTTCACAGTTCTGATGACTTTGCTAAGTGTCTTGCAGTTTAAAAGAGCATCCCAATACTTTTCTGCTTGCATAGAAAAGGCTGGAGAGCCGTTCTTATTATTGTACAGTCACTGGAAGATACTTGACCCATCTTGACCTCCTTCTTTCATATTAGTTTCTCCATCTGAGTTGTGCTACCAAAATGAAAAAAAAAAAATACTCAGTTATTCACACAAAAAAAATTCTAAGATCAACTCAACTTGATACATTGCAAGTCTTGTTTGTGAGGGGAGGGGGACATGCCAATTTCACTCATCAAAATCCTAGTAGAAAAACCTGACATAGAAACAAAAGTGTGTATGTTAGTTAGAATAATGAACAAGTCAACTTCCCTATTTTTTTTTTGTTGTTCTAGGATTGTACAAGTCTGTGTTCAGAAACCTTTGCAGTAAGAATGTTGTAATTAACAGTAACTTGTGCTCTGTGCACAGGGTAGCAAAGCGGCTTAGAGAATAAGTCAAAACATGGGAGTGAAAACAGGCTTTTGGATATAATTTGCCATTATGTTTGAGTATAGTTGGTTATACAGTTATGTCCTCAAGATGAGGAAAGGAACCTGTAGTTTTGGAGGTGTTGATTGTAAGAGGAAATATTGCTGAAGACTCTTTTTCCACCCCCCCACACCCCCCCGGAAGTGTACCTTTTAGTTACTGTATTAGCAGAAAGTGAAATTCAACTTAAGTCTACATGAAGTCAATCAATTCCAGAAGGATGTGCTATTAAATGTTGTAAAAACATAGCATTTCATAACAACTTCTGTTTTTTGTTTTTTTTTTTAACTGAAATCTGAGCTTGTTCAGCCCTCAATCATTTCATAGAGAACTTTACCACAACATGGTTAGTAACTAGTAAGAACTACCAGGGGTATCTGCCTGCGTAATCTCTTTCTAAATGGGTGAGTTTATCATAAGGCAAGGTGGAATTGGGCATATCACCCTCCCGTAGCGCTGTGGGGATTCCTTTGTTAGCATTGCACTTGCAAGATGAGTTACAAACAGTTATCTGTGCAATAAAAGCACAAATAAAAGCACGTGTGCACACTATCTATGCAAAAAGCATAAACAGTTATCTGCACAAGGCTCAGCATTTGGGGGACAAAGTGGATCTTGCCAAGTAGTTTTCTTTAAGCTAGTCTTCTTCTAATGTTTTAAAATAACATTTCCCCCCGCTTCCCCAGTTGCTTAGGAAGATAACTACCAAAGTACTACTTAACATGAATACAGTACAGAGAAATGAATTGGTACTTTCTGTAGAATGCTGCAATTTGCATTCCCTCATTATTCTCGGTTTCTGACAGCAATCTGTATTACATTCTTCAGAATTCCAATATTTTTTTCACCCAAGAGATCTCATCTTATATTTCCTGGCACTGCAATCAGAAACTTGTCCATTAAGATATTTCTAATACTGATTTAACATTCGCTAACACAATTACTCTTGTAATCAGACTGAATTACAGTCTCTGATCTGTTTTAAAATTATTACTTTTAATTCTTTAGCAACTGAGAATGTTGTTAGTTCAATCCCTGTATAACTTCCAACCACAGCACTACGCCAATATTTATTTTCCTTTATGACATAATATCTTCTTTGGCTTCTTGAAAATTTTCTTCTAGCTTTTACTTCCGTAACTTCAATGTCTGTAATGTTACTTGTTGGGTTATAATCTTCCTTGTTTGGATAAGTTATTGAAAGAAAGCAACACTGATTTGTGTAAAGCTTGTACCTTGTGGCAATTCTGTTTAAAATATATAAATATATATATTAAGACGACAATTAATGAAATCATATATAAATACAAAAAAAATGTGGTGGTGTTTAGTGAATTAGGTTGGTTTATTTGTTTGTTTTTACACTGAAGGCGCTGTGTCTCTGAAGTAGCCTGGAGAATTTGAAAATACAGTCTCATAGTCCAAAAAAATGCTGTGTCTTGTGCCTGAAGTTAGCTGGGGAAGATCTATAAGATTTTGCAAAAACAAATCTTTCAGTGGGTAGACTGCCTGAATGTAGTGCTGTTTGCTTCCTTGCTATAGGAATTTAGGGACATTGAATGAAGCAGGTTGGCAGATTCAAAATGAAAGAGAACTTTGCATAATCTGTAGTTAAGTTGTGAAATGCCTTTGCTTATGATATTGTAACTGTCAGAAGTCTATATGGTTTCTGAAAAAGTGATCAGAGAAATGCAAAGGTGAAAAACCTGTCAAATGTTATACGCAAAGGCATGTGACACATAGCTTCTTAAGCTGTGTTGCTGAGGCTGAGAGAACATTCTGAGAAATAGGACTGCTAACTCAGGAATATTCTTATCTTGAGGTGGCTGTGATTGTCAGCGGCAAGATACTAGCCTAGATGATCATATGGTCTAATTTTTTTAGTGTGATCGGTTCTCATGTTCCATGTTAACTTTTGGCTGCAAGAGCTGTGCAGCATTATTTTATGCTGCTTGTTTTAGAGGGGGAGTTGGGGAGAGCAGAAGAATCTAAGTGTTTTTATGAGATTTTTAAAGAGAAAGTTTTGATAAAACATCTTTGAAAAATTCAGTATCTCCTTTTCTTCAGCTCAGTGGTAAAAACAAAACAAAACAAAAGTCCACCATCATCAAGTAGTGGCAGTATGAAATTGTTTCTCTTAGTTTCCTATGAAGAAACAGATCTGAGATACATTCTTATTTCTCCAGTGTAATAGATGGAATTGATTTGAAAAAACTAAGGTAATGGAGCAAATCAGTTCAACTCTAGTAAGTGTTTTTATCAGCATACAGTAAAATGCTTCAGCATAAGATCTGTGCACATCCATCTATTGCAGAAAGATGAAATTTAAGGTTGCTGTCTCGGTTTGTTCCAACACGTACTCTAACACTGTGTCAACATACTAGTAAAGGCTTTAGCTTTTACTATGCATCATTTTAAAGTAATGTCAATAGGTAGACACGAAA
>VXAL01006989.1:28741-42647 GCA_013399475.1 Chauna torquata
AGATAATGCTTTTTAAAATAGTGGTTTTTTTTTTTTAACCTCTGAAGTGTTGGGGAGCCTTTTTATTTTTTTCCTTTAAATGGATGATGTTAATGCAGTGCTTTCTGCATGGAGTTTACGAAATTGCTACTGTTCTGCTGTTTGAACGGTTCTGGAAAGAAAAAGGAATGTTTTAACTTGCATTCTTTACCATATTTTTAAGAGGATGGAATATTAATACAGCTGGTACAGATTGCCACAAGCTATGAAATTCATGCAGTTGTGTTAATTTTTTTTTGTTTAGTTTGTTTGCATTTCCTAAAATAAATAAAATGAATTTATTTAACTTTTAGCTGATGTCATTACAGATGGTATATTTCATTAGATTTACAGTGCAGAGAAAAACAATAGTCACACAAAACCTGACCATGTGCATGTAATAGGTTGTCTGTTGTAAGTCAATGTGACTAGTGACACTGGATATGTATGACAGGCATTTTTTTTTCACAGAGCTGCTGCAGAGGTTCTGAATGGTGGCCAAACAGTTGATGCAGTGTATTAGATTTCTACCAAAAGATTAGCAATTGTTACTGTGAAAATAGGACCAGAATAAACGCATACAAATCAGTTTAGATAAAGCCGAAGTCTGTATATACATATGAAAAGTATCTGTAGGGAAGTGCATGTACTGCCAGGAGATATTTTTTATTGTAATTTCAGTGGATATATTTTTTTACTTCCTCTGTTGTATTTAATTTCTATTTAATATCTTAATTAGTGATGGAGAATAAGCATATAAAAAATGAGCTGAGACTCAGTCTCAATAATGAGCTATTGTACTGGGAAATTATCCAGACAAGGTGGCGAAGATTACCTGCTTTCTCCGCTGGAGAGTGCTTGTTTACTGCTTGTCACTCATTTCACAGTTTAGTGTGGTAGTCAGTGTTAGTCTTGATAGGCCAATTCCAGTGATATTAGCACACACCCTGATGTAGTTAGCTCTATTAAGTAATTTTCCTGTTTATGGACCCACTCAGATGTATGCATATCTCAGATGACTCTTCTCCCTTCTGCTTCTTCTTTTAGGAATTAAAAAGGCAAGGGCCTTTTCCTAGATTGTCCGCCTCAAAAAATAAATGTGTTCTGTGAGCAACAGAAATAGCAAATTATGATTTCTAAGGCTTTATGTTTACCTTTCATGCCGTACCTCTGTCGCAGCTTCCTTACCTTCAGTATCCCGTCTGTCCTTCCTTTGACCAAAATGACCAAAATATAACTTTCAACTAGGACAGAAATAGCTTATAATCAGAATATGGCTCATAAGTTTGTAGGCTTCTCAAGTTGTCTGTAATTGGTCAGTCAAGTCAAAAAGTTATGGACAAGAAAAAGATGGAGAAACTGGAGAGGCAGTTTGGTTGCTTGATTATATTACGTATCTTTTATTTATGTAAATACAGACACACACATATAATATAAAATATAATTTCTGTAGCAAAGCTTGGCTAAATATGTGTCCCAGTACAGAATTGCTAGTTTCCATCTGTCAGCTGTTGCAGGGTCCTTACTGGTGTATTAGTAAACTATATAATGATTCCAGAACTGGAGTAATAAATGAGCATAAAAGAAGACTGTAGATTCAATCCTACAGAGCTTTACGTGTCAGTAATCCTATGCATGCAGAACCATTTGAAAACTTTCAGTGGCTTCTTTTTGAATATTTTCTTGACAAGCTCTGAAATTCACATAGGAAAACTTTTTTTATTCTCCCTATGGATCTTTATAGGATTTTAACATTTTAGTATGTTCTTTTTTTTTTTAAGTCTTTCATCTGTTTTTGTATTTTTCCCTTTTTTCTTAACTTTTTATTCACAAACTCTCTTAAATATTCTAAGAACAATAGTTTTTTTTTTTTCAAAGATTCAGCAAAATCTCAATTTGTAAAAACTCCAAAACAAAAATTTGTTTATAAGGGTGTGTAAAGTATTTCCTAATCATGAAATTTATGGGATTTTCCTAAAACCAGCACTGCAGTGGATTTCTACAGTTAGGTTTTGTTTTCCTGGGACTAAATTAAAAGAAACGCTGTGCTATAAGCTGTTCCTTGTTTGAATTTGAAAAATAGCTAATGCAAAATGTATCCAGTAACTTATGTGTTTTTGTGTTGTGAGCTTACTGTAGCAATTTATTGTATTAGATACGGGTTTTTACCTGTAAATTCACTTTAACATTGAGACTTACCTACAATATTACATTTTTTACTCTATGCTTTTGCAGTTCATGTAGGAAGTTCTACTACAAGATTTCTCAAGCCTGGTACAGACCTTATCCTGAAGAGAAATGCATATACTATTAGACTTTTTTTTCCTCACTAACTTTGGGGTATATTTTATAGTTTAAGGAAGAAAAAACTGTTAGTATATTTTTCTTTTCCTGAGTCTAGTAGCTAAATACTGGTTCTCTTGATAATTTACCTACATCTATAAAATATATTGGAGATTTTAGAATAGATTTGCTTTTATAAGTCTAGGTGAATAGAAGCAGGAAAGCACTATCACCAAACAATTTATTGTGCATGTTAATGTTTTATTAACAATCCAGAAATATTGAAATAAGTCCATATACTTATTCCATCTTCAAGACATCTTTATTGCATATGATTTCTTCAAATGTTTCTTTAGGAGTTTTGCTGTGGTAGCGTTAACTGAGCAAATGACCTCAGTTTCATATGAAAAAATACGAAGGAAGAAGCATTTTATATTGCATCACATAATCAAGATTTATTCTGTTATTGTTTTTCAGCACTAACGTCACCTGTTACTCTTCTTTTTTACAGATGATACTTTGGGATTGGGATTTGAAGCAATGGTACAAGCCCTATTACCAGGTCAGTGTGTTAAGTATCTAATTATTCTTTTATGAAATTTGCCTGAGTACAGACTTCTCTGTAAAGGATCAGATTTCAATTTTTCTATGGATATTTTAGTTACTGAAGCTGTACGTGTCTATGTAGCAATGACTTGATATTTAGCAGTCTGACCAAGCTGACAAGGATCTGTTTTCTGTGGTATACATGAGAACAGTATCAAACCCGGTGAAGATGGGAGTGGTGGTGTTTTTTGTTTTGTTTTGTTTGGTTGGTAGTTTTTTTTGTTTGTTTTGTTTTTCTTTTTCTTTAAATGTCTATTAGCATAAGGTTAGGGAGTGATTCCCCAGTAATGTCATCAAACTCAGGCCTACCAGGATCTCACTTTTTTTCCTGACTGCTTGTTTCTCCCTCTCTTTCTTGTGTCAGTACTGGCATCTAATTAGCTTTTCCTGTTCCTACTCAGGGAGCTGTGCCAAATAAAAGCTAATGATGTTTTTGAAATAGTTTTTACAATTTGTTTCAGTAGAATGAGAAATAATGAGGCTATGGAAGTTGCACCTCTATAAGGGTCTTATAACAGTTTGACCACCAAATTTTCTGTTGGTATTATTGGAGGATATAGAATTTAATTATTTAAATTTAATTCTAAATTTAATTCAAATCAAAGTAATAAAAAATTGAGATAAGAAAAATTGGGACAGGATCTTTCTTTTAAAAAGAGAAAAATAAACTAGTAGCTAGTGTTGAATTCTGAAATGTTTACATTATTGTGTGAGAAATGTTTTCAAAAAATTGCTAAGGTAATATGTCTTTTTTTTAATACATTGTTTTCTTTAGAAGAAAAATAATTTGCTTTTTTATTTTTTTCATTTGCAATGGATAAGATGCTTATTTAAAACTTATAACAAAGTGAAATGTTTTGACATGTTAATAGTTTGCAACAATTCCATCTATTTTAGAATGCTGGCAGTGGAAATGGAGTTGATCTTTCAGTACTAAATGAGGCTCGGAGCATGCTAACAGACCTCCTGACTGACCCATCCCTTCCACCGCAAGTGATTTCTTCCCTTCGAAGCATTAATAGTTTGATTGGTGCTTTCTCAGGCACATGCAGGCCAAAGGCTAATCCATTCACACCATTTCCTGGTTTCTTCCCTTGTCCTGAAGTAGAGGATCCTGCTGAAAAAGGAGATCGAAAGCTGCTCAAGGTCAAATGACTTTAATTGTCACTATATGTGTGTTGCCATTAAAAAATAAAAACAAAAAAAATCAAGGAACATTCATCTGGAAAGAATGCTTCTGTAGGTATAGCAGATTCTTTACTGAGTACCTGTGCACTACGCTTAAGGTCAAAAGAAGGAAGCTGTGAAAACTCTTTGAATGAAATGCAAATATGTACCAAAATGCAAATTCAAGTGATTGATGGATAGACAGGTAAAAAGCACTGGTCTGCACTCAGAGAACATTTTCTCAAAATAAACACAGGATTTAAAAGAAAAAAAAAAAGGCAAATATAAAATGAAAATACTATGTTCTTACAATATGGTACAAACAGGGCTGTTCTTGATTCTCCTGCATTCTTGATCTATCAAATACTTAGATGTATGACTTCTATGGCTTTGTCACTTACTTTTTTCAAAATAAATTCATTTTTGTAAACATCAAACTAGCCATCAGACAAAAGCAAAAGCAAATCAGCTATGTAAAAGTAATCTCCTCATCCTTTGGAGCACATCACATTGTGGGACCAGTATGTAAATCTATTGCCACCTCTCCATTATCTAGAGTAAATAACTGTAAGAAAGAGTGCAGTTACTATACGACATGCTAAGGAATGTGGTGGAAAAACATTCAAATATACGAACTCAGCTGCAGTGCACTAGAGCTAATAATTCAAGGGTAGCACTGTGTTGACAGCTTGAAGGTGGTTATTGCGGAGGCTGGTATGGGAAGCCCTGCACTGTAGTTGCTTCCATTTCCAGACAGTAGGCAGGTTGCTCCAAATTGGTCAGCTTGTTGGCTTAGTATTTTGGGGTCGGATAAACTGCCTTATGAGCCAGATTCAGTGCAGGTACTGGGGCCTTCTTTCGGTATTGTGCTAGCACATGCTTGTTTCAGGGAGTGGACTTTTCTGCTCTGCTGAAGGGGATTTTCAGCTGTGCTCCCCATGTTGCGAGAGAGCACGCAGATTAGATTGATACGGTCCACTGACAAAGAAGTCCATTCTAAGCCTGAGAGCACATAGTGCTCAATGTTGCATTGCGACCAAAGGCTGGGCTCAAACAATTTGTTTGCTTTCCCTGGGCTAAGTGCCCAACCTAGGGGAATTTTTGAGTCCTGCTTTACAATTATAGCTGTTTCCTCTACTTTCCTGGAGATTGTCTTAAGGTGTCAGTCCATACTATCTCAGAAAATTTATAGATGCAGTGTACCCTTGCTGCCTACCAAGCTGCTTCCTGCATACAGCTTCATATTCGACTGATTTCAGATCTGCCTTTGATTTTATTTGCCTAATTTCTGCATAGCAAATTGCTTTTCAAGAGTGCATGGCTTAGTTGACACCTGTTGCTCCCTGTCTGAAGATTTTGTTGTATTAGTGCAGCATTACTGTAACAGGTTTGTGTAATTTGGCAGAATATGCTCCTCTGGTTCTCATTGTAGTAGGGCTGGTTAAGGACCACTGCAGGTTTCTGTGGAGATATGGTGGTCTTATTCTGTCCACTTCTACCTTTCTGGCTGTGACTGCTGCTTTTTGCAGTAAAGCAAACAGGGTCAAGGTGCATCTCATATCAAGGACTCAAAGCAGTCTCATTTTTCAGGGTGAGAGACTACTCTTATGTGTCAACAGTGTTTCATTTTTTGAAGTATATAGTAGTGAGTTAAGTATGATCTTTGACCACCCAATGAAGCTTAAAATTGCAAAGTTGTTATTTCTGCCAGACCTTTTGAAGTGCTAGTATCCAAGGGTCACCTGTCCTCATACATGACCCTGCAGACTTTACTCAATACTGCAAGTATTCCTTTGTATTTTTTGTTTTAAACACTTTTTCCTGGCATCCTTTTTTGGTTTGTTTTGTTTTTTCCTTTGCAAGGTCTAATTCCATGCATCTGAATTATGTGGAACACTGTGTGCGCTCACATGCACGCACACACACACACACTCCAATTGAAAGGCCAAATCTAGGGGCAAGTTAACAAGCGGATTGTGGACTGAATGCAGCCAGATTTCTTAGATTTGTTTAGAATACAATGTATAGGTTTTCTGTGCAATGGATGCAGATATGCCAGAGCTAGCCTTGTAGTTTCAATTCAATGATCCTACTGCTTCTGTTACTTAGATTCTCTTAGTTGATATTTAAATATGGCTTTACATTTTAGGGTGTAGTTCTGTACGGCAGAGCTAGTAAGTTCCGCGTTATTTCCACACAGGCCCATTTGAGTGCTGTTGTCCTGCATTGCAGAGGGCTTTGTGTTGAAGTACAGTGATGATTCCCCGTGTTTGGGCTGCAGCCTGTCTAAACTAACACAGCTTCAAGGCTGGGAGTGGAGAGGTGCCTGTTGGGTGCTGTGAGACTGGTGTGGAAACAGGCGAAGACTTGATGGACTAGAGCTGACCCTGTGTGTTGTGCATCACCCTTTCTATACGTTCCACAATACATGCATTGTCAATTTTTAGTATCTGAGTTACTGAAATCTCAGGCTATCCTGGGTGCTGGAGAGCTGATTGTATAGCCATATGATTGGGATGGGTAGAAAAATGATCCATAATCCTACAGCAATTGACCATCTCTAGAAGATCTCCATTTTTAAAAGCACTTGAAGAGTAATTGTTGGATCACAAAAATTTCAAAGTACCTTTACATACTTTAATTTGGGGAAAGAAAAAAAAAAGCATAGTTATTTGTAATAAGCAAAATGATTTTAAATACATCTCTTTGACTTTCTTAATCAGTAAGAGTGAACATGAGATACCATGCTTCCTATTTTGCTATAAACAATTAACAATAAATAGTGTCATGTCCAGAAAGAATAAACGTTTTTGTGTCTAATTTCAATTATGTAAATTCTAACCATAATTAAATTATTCAACAGGGATTAAATAGCAGAAATAGTCTGCCAACGCCACAGCTGAGACGAACTTCAGGAGTTTCTGGCATTCCACCTATAGAATCGCCATCTTCTAGATGGGAACGGAATAACAGCAAAAGATCCCATCAGGAATATAACACATCAAGGTAAGCACCTAACCAGATTTTAAGGGTAGAATAATAAATGTTGCCTTTCAAAAATGTTCGTACCTGTAATGTTGGCACTTTGTAGGGGAAGTATTTAATGTAGAATCTTGTAGTTGAATTAAGTTTCCAGACAACGTAAATTGGAAAACATTTCAAGTTAGTAGTATACTATACTTTTGTAACTCTGGTCTCAACTAGAAATCAGGTCATTCTGAGGTTGAATGGCATGCTCTGTCATAATACGTGGGACTGTGTATAATTTTTTGTAGGAAATGAAAAAAAAGTCCAACATGATTTACAGGTTACATGATTTTAAAACAAACTAATTCATTACTGACTTTTCTTCTTTTTATTTAAAATAAGTATCACTTTCCAACTTTCACATACCCAAAAATGTTTTCTAATTAAAAGTTTTATATAACCTTCTTACATTTGGTAGCCACTGTTGTTTGTATTGCAACGTTTATTATTCGTATAGTTATCAAGCAGGCATTAAGGCATACTGAGAAAGTTTTCTCTTCTTGTCAGTCAGTACAATGCAAAAAAAAAAAAAGGAAACCTTTATTTCTAAAATTAATGTTACATTTTGAATTAGGAGTTAAATTAATATATTTTGTTCTTTTTCTTTAATGTTGCATATCAGACTGCAACTTCACATTTACTTTCTTTAAATATGTACGGATTTGCTTGATATCTTGTGAGAAAAGTGCAATAGATGTTTGAAATTGTCACAGCTTAAATCAATTTAAAAAAATTTTTTTTGCATAGTTGTACCTTTTAAGACAAATGATTTTTACCTAAATCATAAAGAATGTAAATAGATGCCTTTTTAAAAGAAAATGCGAGGTATAGTGATATTTGATAATTACTAGTAGTGGATGAAATCTTATATACACATGCTCAATAATTTATTTATCAACATAATATTTAATTTTAAAGTGAACTATTTTAACTATTTGGCAATTGGCAGTGTTTTTTTTCCCCCATGAATAAAATATATGCTTCAAGTTTTTATGAACTAAAACTTAATTGTGGTTCATGTATAAAATATACTTGAAGAAACTGTACATTGTTATGGATAATTTTCCATATATGTCACTGTCAGGTCAACAGCAGGATATATATATAATATATAATGTGTATGTGTGTGTATATATATATCTACATTTATTTTTTAGTCTGCATGAATTTGGCATGAATTTGGTATGAATGAAAGTTTAACTAATTACTATACCTTTTCTATTGCTCATCCATAGCCAATAATTCCATTGATTTTATCAAATCAGGCTGAAAGAGCATCACAAATTCTCACTGCTCAGTTATGGCAGTAAGTAAAGATTATATGTTCATGCTGATTTGGTTATCAGCATTTGAAAGAATCTACCCAGTTCTATGCACTGGAAATTGCCAAGAGAGGCATTCCTAGAGCACACTCCTGGCTTTTTGTCCTATTGGCTCTGGTTCTTCAGTCAGCCCCTTAAATTGTCAGAAAAATAACAGCAAAAGAAAAGGCATAGTTTTTCCTGCCTCACGGAGCTGATTCACCCCAGCAAGGGTCCCAATGGCTGTTAGAAGAGAAGCAAAGACGAGCAGGCTAATAGTAAAAAGGGAAAGTGAAACAGCAAACTGTTTACTAGTAGGAAGCTTATCAAAAATCAAAAGATTTTTACATACAGTGGCTGCTTTCAGCTGAATTTTAGCTGCATTGAGAAAGATAAGATGTTGCATAGTGGTACTATGAATTAATATTGTTATAAAATTTGATTTAATGTTGCAGAATATTTTTTTTGTCTATCCAGACTGTTCAAAATAAACTCTTGAGAGCTGCTCTTGTATTTGCATGCAGACTCTTGATTTGGCTCAAACATTGGTTTGAGGCGAACTGACCTTGCTTAATATACAGTCTTCCTACACTAAATACCGATGTAGCATTTTTGTATGCTTTAAGAGTACCTGTAAGTTATGATAGCTGAACAGTGTATAAATAGCGAAAAATTCACTCTGCCAAAATTGTCAACTTGAACATTTTTTTAAAATTTGCCTAACAAGTCAGCATCAGACTTCAAAATAATAAATCTGTCTTTTTTCTTTAACTCATTTTTTATATCTATATATTTAAAAAAATTATGGGAGATCAGGTATTATTTTTTGTTTGACATTTGTTTGAAATTTGATAAAACAAGATTAAAGCTGTTTGGGTAAATATTGTTTTCCCATACTGAAATGAAATAATTAGTTTTACATGAAGTATTTTCACTTTAGATTACATGTATACAGTTGCTTTTAGTTGCATGTCACATTTTTGTTTACTAAAGGAAATATATAATTGGAATTTTGGACTGTAATTTCATGCCTACAACAGCAGATGGCATAACTTAACAATCAAATTTAACAATGTAGCTACTGAAGTACTATATGACAGTCAAAAACAGCTTTATTTTTAAGATAATAAATTACATGATTGAATATGTAAAACTAATTTGAAAAGCAGGTTGTAGCTGCATAAGATTGTCATGGTATTTGCGATGTAACCAATATTTTAAATGCTTTCAGATCTATTGGAAAATAGCCTGCTTTGTTAAAACATACACTAGATTATCTGGTATTATCACTAAGGAATAAATTGAGGCATTACTGTGTAATATTTAGCAGTGGAATTTTAAGGAGTTAAGCAAAATATAGTAATTCAGCAAATTCTAATTCATTATCTCAAAAATTTGTCTATAGTATTTCTTAAAAAAAAAATGGTAACGAAAGAATTGAACAATGTTCTGTGGAAAGGTCTAGTTGATAAATATGATTACTCAGAAGGATATTAGACCCTTTCTAGACAATATTCAAGAAAAAGAAATAAAATTTTAGAAAAGAAATGCTATGGCATGTAGTCCATTACACTTATTGTGTCATTTTAGGACTGCTAATGTTTTACTTTTACCCAGTACCTAGAATTATTTTATTCTGTGTAACTGACATATATTGTCTAGCTGATGTTGAACTTGAATTCTTTCTAGTACTCTCTTTTTCTTGAATGGTAGTGGAACTATATCAGAACAGTCTACCCATTTTACAAGCATTTATTTGATAACAATGGAATACAAGGTAGGAAAGAATAAGAACTTACTGGTTGTGTTTTTGTTTTGTTTTGTTTGTTTGGCTTTCAGCCAAGGATCTCATTCAAATGGGTCTTTTGGTGCAAACCTGCTGACAATACCAAAACAAAGATCATCTTCTATGACATTGGCTCATCATATGGGTCCCAGACGAGCAGGTAAGCTTGTGCAATTTGTATAGCCTAGTGGCAGGATGTCAAGGCAATACATCATGTATTACAATTGGTTTTTTTGTTGTTGTTCTGTTTTGTTGTTTTATTCATGCAAATATAGTACTAATACAACATCATGTTCTATATATTCTAAATATATATACTTTATGTATATACATTTTTAATCTGTTTCTGAGAATATTCAAAATTACAGTTAACATCTACTTTGTAGAAAGCTCAACTATTCACCTAATGCAATGTATCCGCAAAATGTTATTATATTCAGCATGACTGGTAATTGTTGAAAATTGCAAAATTCACATACTTTAATGAGGGACTTTTTTTATTAGTGCTGCTTTTTGTAATGGAACAAGGTTATTTAAATGCTGTGGACTTAAAAATAAATAAATAAATCTTATCTTTTACAGTAACAAAACATAGTTACTTACTACTCTTAATGATTGTGAGTCAATTCAATGTAACATGTGATACTGTTTGAAGTGTATAATCTATGCATTCCTCATTTAAGGGCAATTAGTGCCTCCTGTATATTCTCTTAGTAATTCATTACCATACACTGCATAATCAGAAAAATTATGATGGAGTTTTTACTTCATAGTTTGTAGGAGAGTAATTCAGCTATGGCATGTCCACAGAATGCTTCATTATTTCATTCTTTGAGCCTTTGACATACAGCACTTTGTTTTTGATAAACATATGTTTACAGTGGCTATAACTCACCTTTTGCACTCATAGATAACCTGTATTTTGTATATTTTTGCAAAGGAAAGAACTGATGTTTTGGCTTAACACTAAATTTTGTCGTAAATTCATGTCAGCCACATAGTAGTCAAAGTACAGTTTTACCAGATTTCTTTCCTAGATTTCCTGAAGGAAACCCTAACTTAGGGATTGAATAGGAATGGGGAATTTCATGGATATAAGGAAGATCAAGTTGCTTTTTTGTTTTTGTTTTTTCTTGAATGCCTTATTAGGCAGATCATCATACCACTAACAAAAAGGCACATTGCTGTCAAAAATGGTCATTATCTGCCCACTTTAATTCCTTGATTCAAAGATATGATTACTACTTTTTTTTTGCTTTGTTTTTAAAAATGCCTCAGGCCTATTTTTCCTTCATTGCAAAACAATGAGGTAAAAGATTTTTTTTTGTGTGTGTCAGTTATCAATACTGGGTTCTTTTTTCTCATTTGTTCTGGAAAATTTAAAAACGCACTCCTGAATCAGAAAGGAATATGGAAAGTTTCAGTGACTGATTAAAGTTTGCCAAAGTTAAAAACAAAACAAAACCTTTGAAAGCCAGATGTTGTAGTGCGTTACATAGTCTGCTCATTCAGATGTGCGGCCTAGACTGTGCTATGTATTTGTAGATCTCGAAACTAGGAATAAGTCTTGCTGATCTATATGTATTTAACAGTGTGAACTATACACTGCATTTTGAAAACTTCCACATTCTTTACAATTTATAAAGGTTCTTGTTGTTTAATTGCAGTCTTTCTAAACAGTAGTGTTTTTATTACAATCTGAACCCAATGTTATGTTTGCTTTGGCAGGTGCTTCTCCTGGCCTGAGTCCTGTGGGTTCACCTAGTCATGGATCTGTCTCCAGTGGATCCCTCAGCAGCTGGTCACCTGTAGAATTTCCTGATACTGCTGATTTTCTTACAAAACCAAGCATTAATATGTATAAGCCTCCGGCACACACACTTAGTTCTTCAGATTTTCAGCAGCAAGTTAAAACACCTATAGGTTATGTGTGTAGCAGGTACTGTAAACTATTACATTTTTAGTAACTTCATGTGTATTGAAAATAATAATATTTTCAATGAAAAATATAACGACCTATTATTTGTTAGTATTGAAAAAAGGCATATCATCGCATAATATTTTGTAGCTATGTTATCCAGGGAACTGAAGAATGCTGTACCATTGAATTGTGTGCCATTGAATTGAAATGGTTCATCCTTCGTAGGAAATGCAGCAGTTATTGTAGAGTAACAATATTTTACAGATTTTAGAGAAGGATGGCTTCCTACCTGGGAATTTAGTTCGTTGTCTGAACGCTTTCTAAATGATTAGTTCTACTTTGTTAATTCATGAAGGTGAGTCCAGGGGAGGTGATGGCTGATTATTTTCTATGTACAGACTAAATCTGTATGTGCCTAATTTAGGAGAGAATACTAAGGTCACTTGGTGGAGGAACCTTGAAAAGCATACCTTTTTAAGAAAAGTAATTTGTAGATATTTTTCAATACAACACAGCAATTGCAAAAGAAGAAAATTACTGAATGTTTTAAATATTTTTCATGTATTCTCTAAGCTGTGGATGTCAGATACTCAAGCCTGTTCCAACACCAGAACAAGGATTTGCAGAATATAAAGACAAAAAATCAGGTGGGATTTCAAAATAGACGAATATTTGTGTTTTCTTAAAAGCTGATCAAATCAATGTTTTTATATTTCTACATGAAATTTTCCTATACTCTAAGTAACTTATATGCATACGTTTTATTTCAGCTTGCCGCTTGGGATAATTGAGATGATCTAAAATATTGACTGCTTCAGAATAAGGATTTTATAATAGGCTTCCAGTCATAGCTTTATAGACCTCTACTCAGTATGTCAAAAAAGTTCTGTACCATCTCAACTAAACTAAACACTGCACCCATCTGAGCAATTAAAAAGTCATCCTTCTACCTTTTCTAAATCTTCAAATAGATTTTGTCCCTTACAACTCTTTGTTGTCAAATTCTTAAATAGAAGTGGTTTAGAAACAAGCTATTACTTATCTTTCTGTGAAGAAATGTGTGTGATAAGTTCAAGAATTATTAGACATTAATATTTTACAAATAAATTATTGATATAGCATTTATCTATTTTTTTTCTTTAAGGTGAAGTTAGAAGCGCTAGTGTTTCAAAAGAATCTTTCCACCATACAGAGAAGACAAAAGATGAAAGGAAGAAAATAATCACTCAAACACAAAATATTCCACTTGTAAGCATGTAATTGCAAAAGAGCTTGCAGTAACTTATATCAATAAAGTATTTCTTTATCATTTGTAACATGCAGTAAAGAGGTTTTTGCATTGCTAGTAACTGTAATGTCTGAAGGGAAATGGTGCTTCACTGGAATTCAAATTTACAAATAATAATAGAGCATTTCTACCTTGCATAAATTTCACTAGCAAAGGACAAGATGATAACTTACACTAATTTTTGTTGACCGAAATTAATTTGTGTAGATTTAATGTAGATAGGATGTTCAAATACTGATTGACTAGTGTTTGCTCCTCGAAGTTTATGAAAGAAGTGACTGTTTCAGTGAAACTATCCAACTGAATGTTCACACAATGCAGTATATTGGAAGTGCAAGAAGACAAATTGTTCGATAAGTTGCATTAACATTTTGGGTCTATACATCAGTTTTTTTAAAGGTGGTTCAACCAAGGAATTGTCAAAGCTTAGTAAATGTTTCCTTAGCCTACACATATTTTTGCTGTGTTTATTAACGCAACTTGCTTCAAAAAAAAAAAAAAAAAAGAAA
>VXAL01006991.1:0-61108 GCA_013399475.1 Chauna torquata
TCTCCTTCTTGGGCCCCAGTCTCCGACTGGGAGAATAAAGGAGCACGCTACCTGTGCTCCTGACCCCCTCCACATCTTTCCGAGGGACATAAGGTCCCTTTTGATATTTTGGAGTCTCCTTGTTGCAGCCTCATTTGACCCTACATGAAAGAGTAGGAAAGGGTGGTAGTCTCTGGCTTTACCAGGCTTGGTAGCCTCTTTGAGATATCATGAATGCGGACCTGCAGCAGGCAGCAAACCTCTCTGGAGAGATTGTCTGGATGGCAAATGGGTGCTTCAGTGCGTCTCAGCAAGGTATCTCCAATTCCTAACACCCTTTGTGCTTTTTTGGTGGCATTGGTTCTAATACAGGCAATTGGTTGTTCCAACTCTGTATGGTTGCCCTTTTTTGGGTCTTGACTATTACTCACACAGTCTCCTTTTTCCAGTCCCAGAGCATGATATCTGTTGTGTAGGGGCACTTTGGGGGCAAGGAGGAGACTCATCCTTCTCCGAGCAGAGACAAGGATCCAGTCTCCCTTGTCTTGTGAGTCAGTCAAGTCTGCCAACTCAGGGTTGGAAACTAGCTTACCTTTCCCTTGCCAGGACTTAAGGCAGAGCTGTTACTCAGCCCATGTCAGTGCACAATACCATTTATCAATCTCTCCCTCAGATTCCTGGATGCTGCGTTGCCTGGTGAGCTCCTCTTACAACACAGCAACTTGTTCAAAATGTTTGTCCAGCTGGGCACACTTGCATCCATGACACCCATCTCTGCCTGCAGGACCTAGGGGACTTCCAGATTCTGGAGTGCCCTGAGCTGAGGGTCTGGGCAGCTCTTTCGGTCCTCGGGAGGTCTGTTTGGGTGTAGGCATCTGCCACGAGGGGTCGTGGCCCCCTGTCTGGGTTTCAGCCTCAGCCTGGCAAGTGTGGTGGGTGGACACCATTTTTGTTTTAGCAGAAGGCTGCTGCTTGTTGCTCCCAGAGAGAAGAAAGTGGCCCGCCTTCCACTGTCCCATTCAGACTGATGTGCTGTGCTCCTGGTCGCTCGCGCTCCCCTGGGGCAGCCTTTGTACATGTGGGGGTGGCCGCTGCTGCTTCTGGCCCCGACCAAGCCTCGTTGGCCACTCTCACAAGGGCTGCCGGGTGTTGGCAGCTCCCCCACTCCTGGTTGCCTCGATGCAGGAACCTCCTTGCGCATCACAATCCCTCACTCTGCTGCAGAACATGCATGCCCCAGAGCCAGTTACCTCGGAGGGTCTACATCTGTTTTCATATTAGGCCACCACCCAGTGTCCTTCACTCTTCTCAGTGTGTAATAATTATTACCTTCCTTTATTGTGATGAGTTGACCTGATTTATCTTTTCCTGCTTCAGCCACTCTTTAATCGCTGGGTCCCCTTCCAGAAGCGTACTTAATTCCAAGATGATTCTTCCAGTTCTGCCATGAGCATGAGTTGTGACAGCTGCAAGTAGGATTGTGCTCTGTGCTGGACTTAGCTTGCTTGGACGTATTAGCAGCTATATTTCTTATTTCCGGTGTGCTGCTTCAGTTTGCTGTTCACTATGGTCAGGAGTGTGTGTGGTTCAGATTACTCCTTTTCTCGTCTGGAACAGATTAGTTGTTTCTTGCTATTTAGCTCTATGTGCTACGGGTTTGCCATCTGAAGTCTCCAGATTCCTTGTTAGTTGAACAGGAGGCCAGACTGCTGCCAGACTTGGTCCACTCTAAATCCATCTAAACTACTAGAAGAACATTTGGCGATTCAAATTCTTGAAATCTCCAACACTGCCTGCAGATCTGTAGTTCATGCAGACTGAGGACATGCTAGACCAGACAGTACTCTGCCACCCGGGATATAACTTCTCTGTCTCTTGTTTTTCTGATACATTTGTTGTAAAAGGAAGACCCAGCCGTGTAGCAGATGGTAAAACCCTTTTGTACAGCTTGCTCAAGTGATTTACTCCATGTTGCAGGCCAAGAGACTTTCTTTACCTTGGGGAGGGGAACAGTGTGTACTTCTCCCTCCACTAGCAACCCATATGGGGCTGCGGATTCCTGAGGTGGAGATTTGACTGCAGTTTTGACATAGCTGGCACTATGATTAACTAAAGCTACAGTCCACTGTACAAGTTCTGACTTGGCTAACCTGACTGTCCTTGTTTTTGCCTGAATTTACTTATCTTAAAGGGGAGTGTACAGTTTGCACAATCGCTTTGGACCTTCCAATTTCATAATCCTAATGCTTCACACTCCATAGCAGGGCAAGGCAAACCCTTTCACATGGGCTGAACTTCTCTTCATTTGCATCCAAAGTCTGGATGCATAACCCTTGACTTCCATGTTAGAATTTGAGAATGGGTGGCTCCAGGGCTTTCATAGGAACCAGCTAACAGATGTAAAAGGGTAGAGATGGGTCTGGGTGGGCTAATGCAGCTTTTTGTAAATCTATAAGTTAGAAGTGCTTGACTCTTCTTTTACCCATATCTGTTTACAATTTTTCTTGAGTAGCAACTACAGAGCCTTCGCTTTTTTTTGCAAAGGACTTGGTAATGTCTTGGGAAAAAATAATTAGACCTAAAAATTACCATAATGAGTGAGTACTGGTTAGCACTGGAATTTTTTAAAATGTTTCCAGTTTCTGAACATCCAGGGATCAACCATTTTCATCCAAAGACACCCCTAGGTATTTGACTTGGTTTTGAACTAACTGAGCCTTTTGCCTACTGACTTTAAGTCCTGTTTCAATTGCAACAAGGCAATACTTCTTCCCTGAGTTCTTCTGTTCTCTTCTTGGTGGCTGAGTGTATTAAAATGTCGTTCACATATGACATTACATATGTTCTGGATTCTGGTCATATTTTTTCTGATACCTGTGATTACATGTGTATGGTAGATACTGGGGGAAGAGTGGTAACCTTGGGGAGCACAAGTGAATGCAAATTGAAATCCTGAAGTGGAAAACTCAAATTTGTACTAGCAAGCTTGATTCAAGTGTGCAAGGGTGTCTGTTACAGTGATAATTACTTATCAGAGACTCTGCTGCAAGTGCTGTCACAACTTTCTTTTATTAGGCAACCACAAGAGCTTCGGGAGTGTACAGGCATTCAAAACTCTTTAGTCCACTGTAAGCTTCAAAGTCTGGTCTGCTTTGCACACAGGCTGCAGAAAAACATTGCAGATTGACAGCATCTCTATGAGAACACCTTGACGTACAAAAGTATTTATTACTACTTTAATTGCCACTTCAGTCTCGGCTCAGTATTTAATTTTTTTTTTTTCATGGAGGAGGATCAGATTCTTCAGGCATTTTATCTTCTTTAATCCTACCACATTTAGTCTTGTTTTGTGTCCAGGCTTTCACAAATTTTCCTGCCCAAGCATCATCTGTTGTGGTTGCAATGGGTCTAATACCTTTAGTGCAGCACAGCTACACACAGCAGAAATGACTGTGGATCCTTCCTCAAAATACCAATAAAAAGTAGTTGACAAATCCACTGTAAGACAGTTTTCCTTTAAATTTGGTACACCTAAAATTCTTCCTTCTGGGCTCTTACTAACAGTGGTATGCGTTACTCCCTTTAATTTCCCTAGTTATAATGTGTTTTCCCAAACTGGGGCACCCCAATGGGCTCCATCCAAGCTACTTAAAATGGCCTGCTCTTGATTTTTTCTGCCTGAGTTTACCATAGACAATGCGATAATGTTCATGGATGCTCCTGTGTCTGTTAATAACTGCACCAATTTTCCCAGGTTCCTAGTGGCCATTTTGACTGAGTGTAGTCCCCAAGAACCCACTGGCAAAGGTGTCAGTGGTGATCTGTGATTTGTGGTGACCTCTGGTGGAAGTTGCTCAAGGCCCTGCTTCTGTCTTTGCAGCTGTATGAAAACTTCCGTAAAATTATCGATAGATTAGGTATGGTAGATTGTTTTATCCTCTCCAAAATAATTCAGTTCCTTCCACAGTAAATATCTGAACAGATTTTGTGTGAGTTCAGAAGATTTTGGAAAGGGATTCTAGTAAGCAGTGACTTAAGTTGCATCTTTCAATGGCCTTGGTTTTCTTTATCCACATGGTTTTGATTAAAGGTCGGTCTCCTCTGTCTAAAGGTTAGACTTCTCTGTGAAGAAGTATCAAAGTTAGGGTTTTGTGAAGTTTTCTGCCTTGTCCCTGAATCTGAGTGAGGGCCATGATTAGAATAAATCACAGTTTGAACGGGCTCACAGGAGTTTTTCCCTTGTGACTGACCATGCCTCCTGATGATCCCAGCATCCCACAACAGTGCAGTTGCTCTCAAAAGAGAGGATTATGACTCTTCACTGGGAATAGTGGGGCTAAAACCTGTTGCATCCACCTGCTATGGTTTGTGTCTGGATTGGATAAAATTCATGTCTTCCATAAACATACATGCATCTGTGTTAGACCTCCATGAGTGAAATGATGTCTTCTCCATCTAAGTGTGGATACGTGCTCTACGCTTGACTGCACCAGTGTGAGTATTTCTATATGAAGGGCCTAACTAGTCTGCAAGGGACTTAGCCTCATGGGGCTTCCATTGGATTGTTTCCCATACCTCCTGTTGGACACTTGTTTTGCTATTTCACATTGTTTCAACCTTTTATGTTACTATAGGGCTAATCAGGTGGAGTCCGCCCAGCTCAGGACTGGAAGGAACTTCTGGTAGAGTGTCTCTGGGAGAAGGTTGCCAAGTTTCAGAAAAAAATCTCAAATGAGAAGGTTCAGGGTTTAGAAAAATATCAAGAATTCCTTCTGCCTTCACAGTAGCTATTAACCCTTCATACAAAGAACATTTTTCTCTTGGATTGATTGCATCGATTAATTTATTGCATGGCTTCAGGGTCCATCTACTAGAAACTGAGCTGCTGTTCTAGCTTTCTCTACCTCATTTTCTAAACCCTTCTCTAAGTATTGAACTTTTCCAACTTCTAACTCTAGTTTTCAGTTTGCAAACAAAGGCACTATGTACATGAACCGTAAGATCTTCTGTTCTGATAAAGATGGTGGTTTGTTAATTTGGGAATTTCACCCTCCTTGGTTTCTGGATTTCTTTTTCTTTTCTTTACTTCCTCATCGTTTTCTCTTAGGATCATCTTGCGCCATGATGTAGGGTGCACAACAGGGTCCAAATGTTTCAAATGTCTTTTTTACTGCCTTTCAGTTTGGGCAATTTGCATTGTCTAGCATATGCTTCAAATGCAGCTGAGGTAGGATCTGCGACTTCAAGACAACTGATGCTCCATGGGCATTTCCCTCATTTAATCACCCCCTTATGGAGGTTAGTAACATTTTTTAGGCTGAACTGCATGGTCTGTTCTATCTTGTGCATTTTCCAAACTGCCTTTACACAAACACTATTGAGATTTTTGTTGCTCAAACAGACTGAACTATCAGAAGTGTTGTGTGTTTTCTGTAAGAACCAATTCTTTTCTTTTCTTACTTTTCAGTGTTCATTTACTTCTGAGCATCCAGAAAGCCAGTCTAAAACATGCACTTCTGGTAACTGCAGTTAACACCCTCACTCACAAGCCTTACACTTTTACTGCAGGGCCTTTCTCTCAGTTTATGGGTCATGGAATAAAACTTTGATGTGCCGGTTCCTTAGGACAGCTTCCTGGATGAAATACTGTTCGAGTCCAACCAGGTATGTCTTGGGGATTATCCCTGAAGTCATCAGATGATGTGTGATATCAACAGAAAATCATTTATTGAGAGAATTCAAGGGTGGCCTTCAGTCCAGAAGACATTACCTACATTGCAGTTCCTTTACAGTGTAGAGGAAGGGGAAATTAAAAAGGAAATTGCACACTATTGCTGTTAATCCTGGGCTGAGTCAGGGCAGTGGTAGTGGCCTTCTTCTCCTGGGAACAAAAGGGAGGTTCCACAGAGCCATTACCTTGGAAAGGCACCCAGAGCAGGATCATCAAGAACTAACAGCTCTTCCTAGCTCTGTCTGGGCACTGGGCATTGTCCACAGAAGACTCTGTTGACTTGCCTGAAGGGAGAATTAGGTGACTATGCATTTGCATCCCAGGCCCATCAGTGGTGGTGTGATCCCTGAGCTGGCCGGAAAGAGCGTCCAATTGACTGAGAAGATTTGAGACTGACTGCCATTTACTCATTCTTCTGTATTGCTAACAGCTCCTGCTTGACTCTCCCTTAAGGCTGGCAGGGCAAACCTAACTGTTTAACCCTTTCAGCTTTGGATGTGACCTGCTTCAGTTCAGTCAGACTCAGCCTGTGAGTCAGTGGATTGCCTGAGTGCCAGCTCGGAGCTTTGTGTTACACTACCCAAAATGATGTTCACATTTTGTGGGTAAGTGCAGCTGGATGTGCTCGTGCAGAAAAGACCAAGAGTATGCAGCTACCTGAGGGCAGGCTAGCATTTCACGTGACTAGGCAGTGTGTGTAGGTAATAGAGGCTGTCCAATGTTGACCTTAGTAGCGGAAAGTTGGGACAAAGCAGCGTCAAATTGTTGGGTTGAGTATAGTGCGATCTCAGAAAGAAAGGCAAAATGAAAGGCAAAGTAAAAGTGTGCATTTCGCGCTGTCTTGTTGGAGGAGAGGCAGCATTGTTTCCTGGGGTGGGGGAGTAGTTCCTAAAGCCGAATTCCTTTCAGGTTGTGTCCTCCTTGCCATCCATGGAACAGGGAAACAAACAAACAGAAAAAAAAGGTGTGTGTGTGTGTGGAGTGGGGAACACATGAAAAATCCCAGCCAAACAAGCGCTAGTTACAGGTTCCGTACTCAGTCTGGATGGACTGTTCAGGGTGCTGCCAGCTTTTGGCTTCCATTAGGCTGAAGGACAATAACACCTGAGATGGCAGTAGAGGGAAGACCTACAAGTAGTCAAGACAGTTGCTTAGCAGTTGGCAGACCGCAGACAAGTGTCACGCACTGAACCATTAGCGTTTAATCCAGGGACATCTAGAAGAGGGGCAGCAAGCTTCTTAACTCTCGCCGTGGTCAGCATTTTCTAATTAGGAAATGTGCACAGTCTAGGTAGAGTTAAACACAGGGAGGAAATTCAGTGAGACCCACCAGAGTTTTTCAGATGAAGCCATGCATAAGCTGTTAATCACGGGCAAGCAAAAAGAAGAATCATCTGTAGATGTTCTGGTAGAAAAGAGAAGAAAGACTTGGAGAGAGTGATGAAAATAGGTTGTGGTGTCGTCAGATCATAGTCCCTCACAGTTTGCTCTGTCGTTCAAGTGTGGAACTCCAGGAGCCATTCATAGCTTCAGGGTGACAAAGAGCAGAATGGGAACCATCAGTAAGTTAGATGGTGTTCTCCTCTGACAAATTGACTATTTGGTCCAACATTGAAAGTGGCTGAGCAGCTGAGGCGTGGTCTGCCTTAACAAATGCAACGGGTGCTTTTTTCAAAGCAGGCATTGTCAAGTGTGTCATACGCATGGTATGATTCTTCTGTTAAACTGTTGTAAGAGAAAGTTTAATGCATCAACAAAGCCAAAAAACACTCTTGTTGGCTTCCTGTTGACTTCCTCAACATTAAGGGTTGAGTAGAATTTGATTGAAGGCTCTCATGTTGTGAAAGTGAAATGCAACTTAACCTGATATATAATATCCTGTGTACTGTCTTTTAACTTATCCTTGTTTAAAAAAGAGTACTGTACATAAACTTCGTAGAATTTTTGAATGCTTTGATGTAGTTCTTAGTTTTTCTGGGAATGGAATGGCTGAACTCTTCTCCAAGCTTTGAGTGCTACTGGGAAGCTTTGGATAGGAACCAAGTTCCCTCTGGTCCACAGAAGCTTAGTGTTTCTGACATACTCCCACAGCCTAAATTGAATCAGCTTTTATTATTGAAAAATTAGAGTCCCCCTTGACTTGTTGGTAGAATCAAGAACCCTCAGAATCCGAGTGGTAAGATCTGAATTAGAATTGTAAGAGTGTCTTTGTGTTTTTGCAAAGAGATATTACATTGTTTAGGAGGAAGGAATGTGGTGTTGAGATGTGCTTGCAGTGATAAGAAAGCTTACCAGACAACCTTGTAGAATGCAGACAACAACCAGACTCCTTAATGGGATTAAGCGAAAATCATGGTGTCAAGTCAGATAAGGGAAGAAATACTACCACCTTACAGAGTGAAAAGTCAGGAGAAACTTGAAAAATAACAGGCTGGCAACTGAAAGCCATGTATGATCTGTGAAGCGTTGGATAGGTTGTGAACCTGGAGTACCCAGTCAATGGGGAAACAGGGGAGGGTCCTGATCGTAGTGGAATAAAGTATATAAACTCTGCTATGTAAATAGTAGGGGCGCTCCTGCTTGCAGGACGCCCACCATTGCAATTGCGAATAAACATATTTCCTTCACCAGAGAACTTGCCTGGAGAAAATTATGAGATGTTTCTCACAGAATGAAGATTGATATCTTGCCTCTGACACCGATCTTCAGCTGATGTCTTTAAATGCCGGGATCAGTCAGACACTTCTGCTTTAAATTTACCTTAACGGAGTAGTTATTTCACCACCTGGCTCCCTCACCAGTTTGTCTTTTCCAAGCAAGTTGCTGTAAAGCTGACACAGGAATTAATAAAGAGAACTATAGGCCTCATTCCAACAAGTTTGCTGTACTACCTGGTTGCAGTGTGGATGCAATGTGTCATGCCTACAGGAATCAAACAAACACCTATATTTTAACAACTTCAATAAAATATCAATAAGCTTCAAATTTATGTGATGTACCTTAAAAATTGCCTTAAGTGAATGCTTGCAAACATCAGGAAGTGGTGAATAAAGTTCAGCTTTTAAGAGAAATGTTCCAACTACTACTAAAATAAAACTAAACTATATCAGATATTTCTACCTTCTTCCAGCAGAGACAGTGACTTCTGATCAACGTTTAACTTCTAGGGTCAGGCTTACAATGAATCTACTTTATTTAGAGTTGAAAAATATGTCAAAAGTGGGTGGAAAACCATGTTTAAAAGAAATTAATTCAATACTTCAATTCTAGTAAAATCCAGAAACTAACTGAGGTTTGAGAGGTTTAATTAGTTCAGCCTCAGGTTTTTTTGGGTTGAAAGAGTTCAATCCAGTGAAAGGGTTTAAAAAATGAACCACTAATACTAGAGAGCTGGCAGATTTGCTGTAAAAATATATAATGTATATGGGTCGAAATTCTTATTCTTAGTATTTGGTCAATACAGGGAAGTTCTAGTGGCTAAAAATATGTATTTTTTTCATAGTTCATTCTCAATCCACCATTAGATTTTTTTTCCAATCAGCAAAATTCTTCATTTTTATTAGTGTAGTTACATCCCTTTTGTAAGTAAATTATCACTTAATATATGTCAAGGAACGATAAACTGCTGAAGGGGAATAGGCATCTTGTAAATGTGCCTGGAGAGAAAAGTCACTGATATTAACCAGACATCTCTTTAAAACAGATACGGCTTTCTGTCATGTAAGATGAGACCCTTATTCACAGACTTTCTTTGGTCACAGCAAGAGAGAATACCGAATGAATCATACTACTATTACAGAAATTTAAACCCTTCTCCTCCCACTCTTATATCTTCCCCTCTTCCCTTTCACTTTAACACAGAAGTAGTAGTCCCCAGGCTTTTGGTAGAAAAAGTATAGCAGTTTTTTTTCCCTTGATGATTTCTTTGTAGATAGAAAAAATCTCTGTGACAGACAAGGAAAATAGTACTCCAAAACACATCTTTTCTTCATTATTTCCTTTAGATGGACTTTGAAACATGAGAAGCTTGATGAACAACTTAATTTGCAAATACATGATATTCATTTTCATCCTGAGAATTTTTGCTTTAAAGCAGGTACAGAATATTTGAGACACATGTGCTCTCTGTGTAAAGTGCTTTAATGCTTTACAGGAGAACCTAAGAATAATATTTAAAAAGTGCATAGCAGGAAAAAAAGAAACACACATGGTGAGAAATCTCAGAGAAAAATCTCCATTTTCCATAGTATTTACATAACTTTGTATTTTGTATTCTCACTTGTTCATTCACTTTTTATGTATATCTTCTTTATCTTTTTGTTGTTGTTGTTGTTGCTATAATTACAATCACATCGTTTCCAGTTTAGATGCATTTGCTAGTTTTTGCGCATAAGTTGTGTAAAAAGAAAATCGAACTCTAATGTGTTCTGTGTTGGTACTGCAGATGGAATATGTGCATAACTTGGTAGAATGATTTACTGTATTTTAGTGCTGTCTCAGCTGATTGTCTAAGAATATAAATGAGGTTGCTTTGATAGGGATATTTATCCAGCAAGCTTCTAGTAGGATGATGAACATAAAAAGAAATGGCAACCTACAGACTACCAGGTGCACTTAAACTCACACATTAATACATCTACCTTCGTAAAACGAGCAACTATATAAAACATGCACTTGCACAAAAACGTCGGTTACTTTATATACCTCTACACTTGCAATACCATCTGAAAAGGATTTCACAAAATAAAGGAAATTCACAAGAGAAATACTGTTTGAGAGGTCAGCATTGGAAAAAAAAAAAAAAGACAGAAAAAAATAGTTATGTATAGATAACTCATACAGTTATTATATACCATTCGATTTTGAAGGTTCTGTGAAAATTCATTAAGAGGATTAAAAGAGGATTTGCATGTCACATAGAGCCCATTTCCCCACAGCCCAACGAGACTGGTCAGAGCCAGGCTTCAAGGAGACCATACAACAGGTAGAACCAGATTACACCAGAACAGTGGGTAGAAGACTTACCAGAAGATCTTCACAATCATTTCAATAGGTGCCTTCCACAGCTGAGCCATCAAAATTTAGGAATTCTATACACGCACTGACCAGAATGTGATATACCCCATTTCATCATTTGTCTTTGTAGAAACAGCATGGGTTACAGCCACTGCTCATCAGCATTGGGCAAGACAGTCAATGGAGGATGGAGACACTACTTATTTAATAGTAGTGTATTTTACACACAATAACTACTCTTAGTGCCTTAGTCATTTTGTTCTGTGGAAAATCAAAAAGTGCCTTCAAAAAAGCAAGCCTGGGAGCAAACATCCTTAAAGGGAGACTAAAAGTCTCTAACTAGACATAGCAGAAATAATGATATGTTGCTTTGTCATGTTGTTTCTCTCCATATGGTCTAAAATTTCACTGGAAATATTCACCACCAGCACCCACTTTTACTGTGTCTCTTACTAACATTTTCCAGACCCTTGGTGGTGCTGACCATTGTTTTTTTCTCTATTTTTTTTTTTTTTAATCTTGATTAGTGCAATTCAATTAAAATTAGATTAAATGTCTGGGCTCGACATGTATTATTTCTGTTTCATTTCTCAACTTAAAAATTAATCTGTTTTGGTTTCGCCTCCAACTCCCTGTTACATTAGTAGATGCAATATTTAAATATTTAAATACCTGTTGGAGTTACTGTAACCTTAACATTCTTGCGGGCATAAGTGCCTAGATTAAGACCGAAGGCTTTCCCTTGGTTTTTGTGCCAGACCCAACTAGACTACCACATGTAGTGACTATTCATGTAATGAAATTCTGTAGTCTACAGTCTAAAAAACGTCTTCTCAGTCCGTTAGTTTAATAACACTATTGGAATGGACAGCCTGAGTGCTCTTCCATAGCCTGGAGCAAGCGTGTAGCAGACAATATATATTTCTAATACACAGTTAATGTACAATATAAGGATGACATTGGTATGACTTAAAAGCTGATTGATTTACAGTGATTCTCAGCAACTACTTGTTCAATCTTTCTTAACTCGAAGGAGAAACACATCTAGCATTTAGGTTTCAATTCAAGAAAGATTGTTAGTACTCCCTTCCCCAGCCTCCACGAGGTAGTTTTTACTGGTCACCGTGATGTCAGTAAATAGTTAATTCCATTTTATGTAGAAGATATAAGATATGTACTTGAAGGCAAAGGGCAAGATGACCCAGGCCTTGAAGCAATCTAAGGGTGATTAAGAAAGGAACTGTTAATCAAGAAGCAGTCGTGTCAACATTCTTAAGGGGAACATCAAACACGTATGCCCTTGAAGATGTTGCAAATCACCATAATGTGAATAGTTGGCTGGAAAACAAAGATAAGGGTATTCTAATGTGAACTATCTGTGAACTATCCTCATTAGAATAGTAAAAATCACGCCCCTAGGGTTGGATACCCCGGCCCAAACAAGGGACCTTTCCTCGCTGAGGATGCACAGAATGATTTTGTTCTGTCAGCAGTAAGGTAATTAGGTAACCAATTAAAAGCTAAAGGACTGTACTAACATGTAAAAGTAGTGATAAGGGATTGTATAAAGATTGGCGCGGAAAATCCGTAGGGGTGCCAGCTTTGTGGGAAACCACCTGGTACCCAGTCTTGCGCAATTCGGAAATAAAACGATATCTCGACCTAGTGTGTGCATTGGCTTATTGCACGACAGGTAAGGAATCCGAACTATTTATGGACAACCGTCATTGTAGATCACCAGCTTCTTCCATTCCTTTCTGTGTCACCCAAGCCATTTAAACATCTGGAATGTTTCCATGTACTGTACATGTTTAAAATAGAAATTACACGAATATTTCACGGATAAGTGGATAGCTCTAAAATATATTTTCTTACATTCTTCCATAAATATGCATTTATGGCCTGAACACCGATTGACTGAATTCAGTGTGCTGTTTCAGGTCTAACATACAAATATGTAATCTGGGCACACATGACAGAGTTGATTCGTTTACTCTTTTATTAGATTTTCTACGCCTTACAGACCCTAGAAAGTAGATGGTTACAAAACATTTTTTTTAAATGAAGGATTTGCGTTCAAATGTTTCACTGAGGATAGCATATTCCTGTTCAAGAACTTCACTCATCTCCACGCTAATAGAAAAATACATAACCTGAATTTGGATGCTCACTGGGGAGAATAAATAGCCCATAAAAATAAAATCAATATTGAAAAATATGGGAAAGTTGCCTAAAACCTTCTGGCTTGAATTTTAATCAATCAAATGCATCTGAAATAATCTAAACAACCTCAAAGAATTTACACGTCCGTTGATAAGTTTCTGAATGTAGGAGTTCTGACCAAGTGATGGCCTTGTGCTTTATCTTAGTAAGCAAATTTTGGATGCTACTTACTACAGTAAGAAAATGGTTGAAAAATACTGAGGCAGGTTGTTTCTATTAATTTTTCTACGCAGAGTAAATTTTTCATTAGGAAAGCAAAACAAATAATAAGTTTATACTGTTCCTACATGTTAGGAGATGTGTAGAGTTTAGAGTTAAGCCGCAAAAAAAAGCTTACCATTCAAAGAAATCCTGAGCGCTTGTAGAAATCGGCTGTGTTTGCAACAGGATTGTGTCTGAATAGCTTTGGTTTTCAGATGTAGATATATATTGTAGCAAGAGTGAGGAAGCTGATCCTTGAAGTTTTCTGTCTGCAGTTCCAGAGAATTCAAAAGTATCTTCTCCATCAGGTAGGTAGAAAATATATAAATATATATAAATTTTAGGCCACTGATGAATCAGAGGAAACAAGTAATGTGGAATGTCCAGTTAGCAACATCAACTTGCACCCCGAGTGAAAGGAAAGAGCAGTGAGCGTACCTAGAGACGTGAAACGGGGATTTAGGTTGCGGCTGCATTTTCCTCGGTAGTAGTGCATAAGCTGTTGCTGCCTCCCTCTTCGCAGCTTGTCCTCCCCATCTCACCACCTGATACGCTGTATTGACACACCTTCTTGAATATCATTAGGAAAGGTGTTTACGTTACACACAGACATGCAGGAGAAGTTTGGGGGCAGCAGCTGTGTGCACTGGTACCACTGCTTAAAAATCTTGACAAATGACTCTTTGTTCAGCTGAAGGTAGTGCAATGGGAAGGTTTAGACTGGTGTTAATGGGAGTGTCTGGGTGTAGACGCACCAGGGGAACAAAGAGCATCAGAGAAGTGGACATGCAATGTGTTGATGGCATCTAGCTTAGCATGATCATCAAGATCTCGTCAAGTCTACGTGCATCTTCTCAGAATACCCAGTCTGGGAGTCAAACGGCAATCATTAAATCCCAGTGATTCACTGAGACGGGACAGCATGAAGGGATTAATTGCTATCAGCATGAAGGGACTAGCTGCTATCAGATCTTAAGAACAAAAATGTACATCCAAGCCAGCACTTCACCAGCAACCTGGAAAGGGACCCAGAAAAAGTACTGAGGAGTAATAGCCTCCATATCTTGTCCTCTGTATCATCTAGAGGAAGTCTGAATGCTGGCAGTACACCTGGCTGCACACTTAGTAGCACTTGATGCTTGATAGACTGCTTGGACACACAATTCTTGGTGCTTGGCGCGTGTGACACTGTAGGTGAAATCAGTTTTATTTCCTTTCCTATAATGTCTAATTTTGGGCTTTGCTGCCAGTGGTGCAATATTCTTACCTACATATAGATTTGTGTAGTAAAAGGAATGTTGAAAACTGAAAGAACATTCGAGGAAAGTTGAGGCTATAAGTAAATACATTGGGAGGGTCTTTTCAGGGACCTCTTATTTCGCTTGACAGGATTGCAGCTCTCTTTGGGCTCCTCCATTAACTCTGAATTGCTGTGTAATGTGCTATTAAAACACAAGTGCATGTTCTAGCATGATAATTAACAACAACAGTTAAAAGAGGGTGCTGACTGAGCACAAAAGCAATGCTGTGGTTAAAGCCTCTCATTTCAACATAGATAGTGGCAGATCACATAATCTAGCCAGAAGATATCTATGTACTTTGAATAAGGCCCCTATGAAGAGTTGTCAAATCCTTTATACCATTTTATACCTATTGCAATGTAACCAGCTTCTTGAGAATTTGCTTTAGCCAATCATAATGTAAATAAAAATCATGTGGAAACAACTACATTATAGAGAGTCGCTCTGGCTGGTGAGGTGAATTCAAAATGATTTACAGAACACCTATTCTTTTACTTCTCAAGTGTAGCCTTTTTTGCCTTCTGCATGTGTATTGTTTTACTTATAATGACACCTAAGCTTGTGCTTTACATTCCAATAAGCAGTGTTCTTCAAGGTGGATGGGCATGCTGTAGCATTACCGAGCCAGACACCTCTCAGAAGTGCACAGCAAAAAGACGAGAGGCACCAGTCATAAATCACAGTGATGTAAATTCTGGCTGGATATAAAGAACAACTTGCTTCCAGTGTGAGGGGCCAGGCCCTGGACAGAGCTTCCCAGAGACAGTGTGGAATTTCCATCTTCAGAGAGTTTCAATACTCATCCAAACAAGTCCCTGAGCAACACCATCTAGGTTTGAAATTAGCTCTGCTTTGAGCAGGTAATCAGTTTACATGACCTTTGGACACCCCTTACAACCTTTTTTTTTTTTTTTNATCAAGGAAATATCAAGGAAATGTCCCTTTATCATTTTTTAGTAAAGACAAAAAAGTGCTAGGAAAGCTGTTATCTCCGGAGAGATTTGATAACATGTACCAAGTGTCCTGCCCAGAAATGTTTCAAAGAATTAAACTGTACTCTTCAATTAATATAATAAAGAAGTAGCATGTATTTCCTTGTGTAGAGAGCTGATCCTTTCTTCAGCATTTTCCTAGGAAAGTGTTCACTCCAGCAGGCTCTAGGAGCAATCAGGATTAAGTATCCAAGTATGGACAACCATTTTAATTGATGTGAAAGGAGAAGTCTTCCCTTGTGTTCCACAGCACTACCTCTTTTCCACACCAGTCACATTTTTCTGCCTTGAGTTGCAAAAAACTAAGGATTTAAGATTTGAGATGGATTCATCTCAACTGGTAACATAGCATGAGATACAAACAGAGGAAAATATGAACCAATGAAATGAATTATAAACACATTTAAAAAAACCACAGTGAAAGACATTTAAAAACAAAATACAGTGCTAATGCAGTCAATCTGCATGTGTTAAAGTAACTGTAATTATTTTTTTACTGGTAGCATGTAATTTCAAAGTCATAGCACAAGCTTGTTGAAGGTGCAATATCTGAACTTATAAATGAGTTTACTTTTTTTTTTTTTAATTTCATTCAGAATCTTCTATTAACAGTTTAATATATAAGGACTTGTATTCTACCTAATGCCTTGACTTCAAAATCATAATAACCCAGTGATAAGCAGGGTTTAGTAAGTATACCAACTCAGACAATTTTCATGCAGGCTTGAATCATTTCAGATTTTTGTGACATATATATTCCTAACAGTGCAGTAAAGTTCACATTTTATGGTGCTAATATATTGCTTAAGATTCAGTGAAAGATGTGAATTGGCTATACCTTTCTAAAGTGGAAGAAGCAAAAAACAGCTGGTCATCTGACAATTCTATCTGTATTTGTATCATTTTAAATTATTTGATTAATGTGGCTAAGTAGAGAGATTGGAATGGAAGAAAGATGAAACTATTTAAAGCAGGAAATAGAGATCACTTATCTGATTTAAAAGCTTCTTTGTTATGCACCATATAACATGATATACCTGTTATCTTAGAGAAAAGAAGGGCGTATGCTGGTAGTAAAATTGGGTCATGGTGTTTGAGTATCAACCTGAAGATAAACACTTTCTACATACAGTTACATACACACACATGCACAGAGTTAATGGATGAAAATCTTGCATCAAATAAGCAGCTGTGAGTGATACTGAAGAAGAATTTCATATAAATGAATTGACTGAATAAATACGAAGGGCACTGAATATGTTTAGGTGAGGAAACCTTAGAAACATTTCACTGTGTCCAGATTACATCCCAACTGCATGAGACCTGGGCGGATCCTTCTGCATATCGTGGATTCTTTAGTAGTGCAAAATTGGCGGTAGGAAGCTAGCTATGACTTTGTAGCTCTTGCAGTCTGGATGAGTAGTGAACTGGGACTGTAGAATGGCCTACAGAGTGCATCTGCTGTGTATTTAAACTTAAGAAACAGATTTAAGATAGCCAGATACAATACCTTCCCAGTCTTCTCAAGTGGCTAGCCTAGGAAGTACTCCTGCTCTACCAAATGTGTGGAGGTGGATATAGAGTTTACACTCTAGAGATCTTTAATGAAAAAAATAACTTCTTCTGAGTTATGGTAGTCACTACATACTTCTCTACTTTGATGATCAGAACTGCTGATTTTGTCTGTGAAATGCCTGACAGTCTGAGAACGGGGCCAAACCAGCCATCTCACATCTACCTTCTCATGTTCCATGTACAGAGAACCAGTTTCAGGAATCTGTATTAATTATTCAGATAAGTACTTTACTGTGTCCATAATGTTTCTCACATGGAGAACTACGGGTTTCTCTCTGTTATCAAGACTAAAAGAGGAAAGAAACTTTTACAGTTAGATACTAGATGTTTAAATATTTAATTTTTAAATGTCCAAAATTATAGTATTAGTTTAGATAAAGTATAGTTTAGATATCTTTGCTGGAGAGGAAACAGGTTAATACTTAGTTTTTCTTTTCAAAGTCTATCCTGACCAAATTTTGCCTCTGCTGTGCCTTGACTTTGATACTTGCAGTGAATTTTTGTTTTGGCTGGGTTAAAGTTAATTTTGCTTTGTAGAGACTTGTATGATGCTGTGTTTTGGATTTTTGTTGAAAATAGTGGTGATGTTTTTGGTTGTTGCAGAGCAGTCTTTCCATAGGCCAAGGACTTTTCTGCTTCTTGTGCTGCCCTGTCAGCAAGGAGGCTGGGGGTGCACAAGGAGCTGGGAGGGGACATAGCCAGGACAGCTGACCCAACCTGGCCAGAGGGATGTCCCATACCATGTGGTGTCATGCTGAACAGTAAGAACTGGAGTCAAGAAGGAGGAAGGGGGGGATGTTCGGGGTGGTAGCATATTTGTCTTCCCAAGAAACCATTATGCTTGACGAGCCCTGCTTTCCTGGCAGTGGCTGAACACCTGCCTGCCCATGAGAAGCAGCAAATGAATTCCTTGTTTTGCTCTGCTTGTGCACGTGGCTTTTGCTTTACCTAGTAAACTGTCTTTATCTCAACCCATGAGTTCTCACACTTTCACCTTTCTGATTCTCTCCCCAGTCCCACCTGGGGAGAGTGAGTGAGCAGCAGTGTGGTGCTGAGCTGCCTGCCAGGCAGCCCTTATTTTATATGGCTATGTGACTTTTTTTAGAACTTTCTATCAACAATTATCAAGGATCTGTCTGAATCTATACCTGTATTGCTGATTAAATGGGATGAGTAGGAAAAAAAAAGAAGTGGGAGGCCATAACAATGCAGTGAATGACCTGCATGCCTAAGCAAAATATTGTTGATAGAAAATGACTCTACTGCCTTATCCTAGTACCCTCCTACCTCCATTTCCTGCTTCATATAACATGGATCACGTTATGAGGAAATTAGTTCAGGGGGTAATAATCACTTAGAAACTGTACATATTTATGTCTGCTTGGAAAAATCATATACTTTTCTGTATAAAAAAAGGCAAGGTGAAGAGAACAGTCGAAGAAGCACCTTTGGAAGCACAGGAATCAGCAGATCCATGTCCATGAATAAATGGGCATTCACATGCGTTTGCTATCTTGATAACCAGCAATGTTACCGAAAGTGATTTAAAAGGTGAAGTAAAGGAAGAGCTATTGTGAATTGTAGTATTGTCTCATTGTAGTATTACTTTTGTTGTTGTTGTGAAAGAAAAGCAAGAACTAACCAATGTAAAGTGTGTTTGGAAAGCCATGACGAGTTTGAACGGGGAATTCACTGGTCAGAAGCAAGAAGTGGGTACGACAGTCTTTCAGTCTACCCATCACCAATTCTGAAAACTCTGTAACATAAACAGATGAATCTGAAGGTTTGTACCCCTCACCTTTTCTTTGGTTCTACAACCAGAGTATGTAGGCATTAAAATATGTAATATAGCTAACCTTGTTAAACAAATATAATGCTATTAAACAGTTGTGTGTTACAGAAAGCAAGTTTGTCATACTACAGGAAAAATAGCTTGAAATCATTTAATATTATGAAATAGATATGATGTTAATAGAAGAAAGAGGAAGGTGGGAAGCTGATGGTGGAGGCTTGGGGTGAACAGTCAAGAAAAAGATGGATGTCTGTACACTTCACTTCAGGAGTGAAATCTTCAATTTCTATCTACAGAAATCTTCTATTTTCCTTTGACTCACAAGTCATTGACATGTACAATAAATGTACAATAAGTATATTTAAGTGATACCACAGTTAAAAGCAGCACTAAGAACAATAGCTACTTTGTATTTCAAAAGACGATATGTATTAATGTGTTTTACGCATGGCTAATAAATCGAAATATCAAAGATAACAGAGAGCCATAGGAAGATAAGAACTACTTAGCAGGGCAGAAATATATAGCATGATTTTCCTAATTTAGCAGATAGCTAATACTTCACCGGAGATCTACTTTTACTTCAGTTTAATCTCTGTAGCTGAACATTTACATTTCTGTAGACATACTATTTGCACAGCATACTTCACAATTAACAGTGGGAGGACGTATTCCTGCCTTGTAAACCTACTGTTCTCTGAGGAATGGAGAACTTCATTCAGCACAGCAGGTATAGGTTGTGAAACAAAAAATACCTCTTCCTGTTGCACTTCTACTCTGCCAGCCATTTCAACCCTACTGGCTAATATAGCTCAATTCTGAAAACACACTTTTAAGTCATTTTATGTCTATATTTTGGTATCCATGGCGTAGCATTTGCAGGATTGGGGGCTGTGATTTTATGTAAACCAGTACTATATGGTTGCTCCATGAAACTTGTTGGCTTTGGACATTTTTTCTTGAAAACAAGATCTGGTCACTGGTTCCTCCAACCCATATTAACTTCTGCCTCTTCCTGCTTTTCTCTAATGTCAACTCTATCTCCATTAGGGATTTCTATCAATCATTATGTAGGGGGTAAAACTTGTCTTCAGTGAAAAGGTTTTTTTCTCATTTGTAGTGAGAAACTTCCCTGACTCATGATGCAGGCATTATTTTTTTAAGGGTTTGAAGTTAACACTTGAAATGTTTGTAACTTGTAACAAGAGTGGAAAATAATAGTTTTTGTGGGTCTGGGAAATTTGGGTCAAGAATGAAGGAAGTCCTGTCTGGTTAGGAACAGCTGAAGTTCTATTGCTGTTTCACATAGGCATTTGTTACAAAGAGAACCTGAGAGAATCATATTCCCCGTGTGTAAAACAAAATAGTGCTAAGTTGTCACAGCTGTAATATTGAAAACCATGTTTTTTTTTTGTTGTTGTTGTAGTTTTTGTTTTTGTTTTTCACCTCACACAATTAGAACACTATAGAAATCAATGATCACGTGGATACATTTGGATGATTTGCAAGCAGAGCACAAAATATCCCTGATACTACTGAATTAAAGAGGTTCTGTGGATAAAAGTGCAGGCAGAGAGCATGAAGAGGATCTCCATGGCCCTCAAGCAGCCCAAAGAATGACCAGTGAGAAAAAAATGCAACATTAATAAAACCAAGAAATATATTTCTTAAAACTTTTTCTACTACAAAAGCTTTTGTGACAAAAGTACTTTTACCCAAGCAAATAGTGGTTATTTCCGTTTGCTTTTATGTTCTTTTACAGTGCAGTTTTACAGCAATAAGGTGTTACTAGAGCATGAGGAAGAAAAGCAGGCAAGTCACAGTTCAGTTTTCAAGAATGCATGAAGCAGCATAGATGAATAAAAGCAGCAACAAACAACTTGTATTTCTTAATGAACTACTTTCATTGCCTCTTAGAAGAGTAAAATTTTAAGGGAGTTAAATATGACTACAGACACATTGCCTTTATAGTGACTGCAGGTCTTTAGATATTTAGTACTCTTGTTCTTATTCAGTATATATAGCTGTGGCAAAGGAATATGGAAATGCCCTTTGTGCTTATTCTGCTCCTTGCTAATCCCTTGCATGAACTCTTCTGGCATAGAGATGAGAGCAACCACATCTACCTTGAAACTCTTTCTCCACCTGGAATCCAGATGATATTACTCCAAACTGTGCGGGTTGCCAAGTTGCAGGAGACATAGACAAAAACCATTTCTAAAAGATCACTTTTATGATGGTAGCTTTTTATTCATATAACTGAATCCCAAACCTGGTGACTGGCATTTGGTTTGCTTCTCATAGAATTTTTTGAACAACACTGAGGGCTTGGTTTGATGCCATCCCTCAGGACTAACAGAAAATATGCGAACAGACTCAACATGGTTTTTTACTATTTTTCAATTATGAAAACTCTACTGAAGCATGTGTCAATCTAATTTGCATCTGTAGTGAGAAAGTTCCAGGAATATCTTTACGAGTCACTGCATTATAATAGTATGTTGACATTTGCAAACAGTAGTCCATTTTGAAAATTTGAGGCAAAATGCATTTTCCTTTGAATCTGAAGTCAAATATGTCAGGTGATCTATGAATGGATTGCATCTGTCGCTGTGGAGTTAATGTATTTGTGTTCTTTTGACACTTGAAATATAAAGCACAGCATCTCACCCTTGAATTAAGTCTTGGAGAAAACATCAGCAAAGGTTTCTGCTGACTAACATTGAAATATGGTACCACTGCTGAGATAAACATAGGCTAGGTCTCACTTTTTTACTGTCTTTATGCCTAAACCAGAAGAATTTTCCATAAACGCTTGCTTATGATATATTCTTTATTGGATTGATTGAGTCTACAATGAAATATTCACTGACAGGTGGTGTAGTAAGCAAAGTATTCGTGGCTGGTTGAAAGGATGATTCCATTAATGAAAATAATAGCAGATTTTGTCTGTAGTGTTATAGTAGTCTGGCTCATGAACAAAAATACTTATGATAATTTTTAAAAGTCCCTACAGATTATTTAATGGAGGAAGAAAAATAGATGTCCTCAGAACAGGGATTAGTAATCTAGACTCTAGTAACCTGAATTGCTGCTAAATTAGCTTTTATGCAGATTATAGACAGTTCCAGTTGCTTTGAAGATACAGTCTACAATATCTGGGATGAAGTTTCAGACTGAATTCAGCCTGAACTCCAGTGTCCTAGTAGAATACTCCTACCAGTAACTCTTCAGAGTGTCAAAGACCAATGCACTGTATTTACCCAGACCACATGCAATGTGTCTTTGCCAGAACTATGAAAATAACCTGTGACTGGTCTTGGTTTAAGCTTTACAAAAATTGGAATCAAGGGAATGGTATGAATGCATATATCGGATATGAACTAGACTGAGAAAATGTTTTCTGTGGACATGAACCTACATGGTTTAAAAGTAAATGTCTAGATTGCCTTCCTTAGATATGAAAAACCTGTATGCTGCAGGAGAGTCTCCTGTAAAAAGTGTGGTCAAGTGTGTCCTTCAGTGTTTATTTGAGAGTGCAGGAATTTGTAATAAGAATACTAACATTTGTATGAATGAAATATGAACATACATGTGCAAAAGCACAAGAAAAAATGACAGAAGGGTTAGAAAAATGGTGTGTATTGATGGCAGCTAAAGATGCAAGTCATCAAGATCAAAGTACCTGGCAGAAGCATTTCTCAAGATCAGGAAAACAAAGACAGCCATTGAGAGGAGATGGCAGGAAGATTAGCAGATCTGGAGTGTTAAGACTTCCAGACAAAGGAGGAAAAAAGAAGTGAATTGCAAGGTTGCTCACTGACTCTTGACAGATGGGATAGGGTGAAAAGGAAGAAAGATATAATTCTTTCATATCTTAAGGGGTAGGTATTAAGGCATGTCTGAAAATCACTTGTTCATTATCAGTCACAGAAACCCAGGAGACATGAGAGGAACTTGAGAGCAACCATCCTGTTTCTTCCGGATTGCACAGAAGAAACTTAGCCAGACCAGCTAGATACATGCATGCTGTGGCTTATGAGTATGAAAATGGAGTATAAATGGATGAAAACATGTCACAGAGAGGGATGTCACAGAGAGACTGCAACAACAGATAAAAAGCACAGACTACTGTCCCCTACTTCTTTTCCATGTGGGCACCAAGGACACAATAGAGTGAAGCCTGAGTGAGATCAAGTAGGACTTCAGAACCCTGGGGGCACAAGTGGTCTCCATCTTGCCAGTCAGAGGCAGGGTTGTGGGCAGAATTAGACGCATCATATAGATTAACACCTGGCTACGTGGATGGTGTCATCACTAGGGCCTTGGCTTCTGTGATCACAGAACATATTTTGATGAATACAAGTTACTGGGGAGAGATGGGATCCATCTATCTTGGAAAAGAAGGAGAATCTTCACTGGCAGATCATGTATACTAATAAACTTGGGGAGTGGAGTCCTAAGCCGTGAAACTCATGTACTTGCAAGCAACAGGGCAGAAGAGTACACCTACCAGAGTAGTGAGGAATGCCACCCCAACCCTTCAGAAAGGCTTTGGCAAAATGGTTAGACAATTGACAATCCAAATGAAGTGTCTCTATACTAATGCATGCAACATGGATAACAAACGAGAGGAGCTGGTAGCCACTGTCAAGCTATGATCACTGTCACTGAAACTTCATAGGATGAGTCACATGACCGGAGCACTGCAACGAATGGCCGTAAACGGTTCAGAAGGGACAGAATGACAGCATTGGTGGACAAAGGAAGAGCAACTGATGTCATCTACCTTGGCTTGCGGAAAGTTTTTGATATGGTCCCACACAACATCCTTGCTTCTAAAATGGAGACACATGGATTTGGTTGGTGGACCACTCTGGATAAGGAACAGTCTGGACTGCTGCATCCAAGGAGTTGCAGTCAATGGCTTAATATCCATGTGGAGACCATTGACAAGTGGTGTCCCTCAGGGGTCTGTATTGAGGCCCCCTCAATACAGGGGTCTGTACTGAGTGGTGTCCCTCAGGGGTCTGTATTGATACTGTATTGAGTATTGTGCTCAATACAATACTCAATTGTATTAAGTAATTCTCAATACAATTACTGTATTGAGAGTAACTCAAATTACTCTCATTGAGTAATGAGAGACATTAGAAAAACTGTTTAATGTCTTTGTTGGTGACATGTACAGTGGGATTGAGTGCACCGTCAGCAAGTTTGCGAACAACACCAAGCTGAGTGGTGCACTCAACACACTGGAGAGAAGGGATGCCATCCAGAGGGACCTTGACAGGTTGAGAGGTGGGCCTGTGTGAACCTCATGCAGTTCAAAAAGGCCAAGTAGAAGGTCCTGCACCTGGGTCAGGGCAATCCTAAACTTCAGCACAGTCTGGGTGATAAATGGATTGATAACAGTTCTGTGGAGAACGACTTGGTGATACTAGTGGATGAAAAATGCAACATGACCTGGCAATGTGTGCTTGCAGCCCGGAAAGCCAACCGTATCCTGGGCTGCATCAAAAGCAGCGTGACCAGCAGGTCAGGGGACATGATACTCCCCTTCTACTCTGCTCTTGTGACACCCCACCTGGAATTATGCATTCATCTCTGGGGCCCCCAGCATAAGAAAGACATGGACCTGTTGGAGTGGGTCCACATGAGGGCCACAAAAATTATCAGATGGCTCAAATACTTTTCCTATGAAGAGAGACTGAGAGAGTTGGGATTGTTCAGCCTAGAGAAGAGAAGACTTTGGGGAGACCTTATTGTGACCTTCCAATACATAGACGGGGCCTACAAGAAACATGGAGAGGCACTCTTTATCAGGAAGTGTAGTGGTAGGACAAGGAGTAATGGTTTTAAGCCAAAAGAGGATAGGTTTAGTTTAGATATTAGGAAGAAATTCTTTACTGTGAGGTGGTGAGGCACTGGAACAGGTTGCCCAGGGAAGTTGTGGATGCCCCATCCCTGGAGGTGTTCAAGGCCAGGTTGGATGGGGCCCTGGGCAACTTGATCTACTGGGTGGCATCCCTGCCCATGGCAGGGGGGTTGGAACTAAGTGATCTTTAAGGTCTCTTCCAAACCAAGCCATTCTACGATTCTACGATTCTACGATTCTATGATTCTATGATTCTATGATTCTATGATTCTATGTAGTTAATACGGTAGTTTGTGGGTTAACAATAGAACCGTATCCCTTCCCATCAACATCAGCTCAAAGCTTCATCTTGTAAGTATTTTCTAAAAAATTAGGTGTTGATACAAGACAGTATCATTAATTGCTTTGTAAGAGCACTCACTGAAAAAACATCCTCATCACCTCATTGTTGCACATAACAAACTAACACATCTGACAAAGTTTAGTGCTTTTTCATCCCATTAGCAAGAACATACACTGCTTTTATGACTGGCTTCCTGTACCTCTACCTCCTCTTCAAACTAATGCATCTTTTGTATACACATATCTCTCTGTAATCTAATAACTTTGAATTTGCAAACCTGGAAGTTTTGGTGTGGGCAACAAATGTATATGTTACAGAATAGTAATCTTCACAGCCCTGTAACACAGAGCTACTCTTATAAATGGTTTAATGAGAGATAATTGGGTCAGTTCACAGTTATTTTTTTCTGCCTCTTTTTCAGAGGTAAGTAATCATAGAGTCTTGCACTGCTATTGAATCCTGGAATTTTAATTTTGAAAATCAACCATCAAGATGGCAATAATTCTAAGGAACTATCTGTCTACAATACCGGCAAGTCTGATATCTGACAAGTTGGGTTTATGTGGAAAAGCAAGGTTTCAGTATTGCTACTTCGGTTCCATTACTGGATTCAGCAGTTGTATAATGACACCATGATAAAGAAAGCTATGAAGGAAAATAGTAACTCCAGTAACTTACTCTGTAAAAATGCTGTGAGGAGGACTAGAGTGGTGTTTGGGTTCAGTTCATACTCCATTCTTTCAGGAAGAGCATGAAGAACTTCAAAGTGCTTGCACAACACCCAGCATTCATTCATGGTTAGTGAAATCATGGGAACTCCCACACTCAGGAAGCCCAGGCACCATCTGTAAGTTCGATAGACATGACAACTCTACTGACTATCCCTTTGGCAGGCAGTCAAAAATTAAGCTTAGCTTGAAAGAAAGTTGAAAAAAAGAAAAAAAAAAAAAGAATTGGAAGTATCCTATTCACATCTTTCATTATTTGGGGATATTTCTTTGGGGATTTGAACCTTTGACTGGTTCAAATTAGTGAAACTGTTGTTGCCAACAGGTCCTGCCTTCTTTTGCTCTTTTGACACACACTCCCACTGATTACCCTGTGTTGGCTCTAGCGACAAAAAAGTTGTGTGATGAGTTGGAGCCATCTTTCAATTGAAAACGTATCTACAAAACAAAATAAAAATATATGATTTTTGATTTGGATTAGCATCCTGAGAAGGAGAGGAATGAGGAAAAAAAGAAATGATGGGATGACTTTCTTTTTTGATATCAGCTCTCTGTCTAATTCATTTAACTCCAAGATTGCATCAAGTGAAGACTGAAAAAATATCTTTGCGGTTAACATTTTGGAAAAATATACATTAACCTTTGTGTCTGCTATAAAACCACACTGATTTTAAGTGAAAGAACAGATGCTTGCATCTCATTCAACCATATGCAAGAGCATGTAGCGCTGCAAGAAATAGTGTGTATCTTGACCAACTGTTACCAGTTCAAACCATGTAGGATGCCTGAGAGAGGAATTCAAGATGGTCACATAACTAGACATACCTTTCTCCAGACTCTGCTTTAGTCTGTAATGAATAGACTGTTAATTAACTTTTAGACATTTAATGTGATTTTAAAGGTCGATGTGCACAATTTACATATCCTTGTTCCAAGATGTAGTCATTTCTACTTAAGTGCAACTTCATATATCGTTGAAATAGTGAACAATCTCATCATCATGGTCACCGATATTTCTCTTTTAATGTTATGCATAATAAGATCTAAAAATATAAGTAGAATACAGGTGCTTCTGGAAAGATTCTAGGAAATGATACATTTCTGAGTACCAAAATTCCTCTTGGTATTTTCTACTGTTTTTACTTGAAAAAACGTATAAAGGAAAAGTACACAATGTTTAAATATTGACTAGCTTATGTATTTAACTTACCAAACACATTAGTACTGCACAGTCTAATCTAATCTAAATACTATTACTGTTGAGCAATTATATTTAGGTCAACTCATACATATTTCAACAACAGTAAATTAAGAACCTACATACATAATTACATGGGAACAGATTTTATAATCATAGCAGAAATCCATCAAGATGGTAGCATTAACATTTACTGCAGAACTCATGTTTATATTTTGTCAGTTCAAATTAATTCGGTGTTCAAAGTGAAAGATTCAGAAACTTTCAAATAAATCCTTTTCTACTGAGTTCTCGTCCTCCCTGCTAAAAAAACCTGTCAAATATTGCTATTAATGTATAATTACTTTAATGACCCAGAAAATAAATAGCTGTTCAGGTGATGTGATTATATATCAAATCTCTTGATCCTTTATCCTAAGTTTGTTTTCCCAATGATATTCTGTGGCCTCTAGCCTGGTGCATTAATTTTTTAATGCGACACTAGTGTTAAAAGTTATAAATACAGTCTGCCTCCCAGAGGAGGGCAGAAAGGAGACAAATGGGATACAGTGGTAATATGTTTCGGTGCTTTGACCTTTGCTGTCTGCCAGACACCCACCCAGTTGCTCTCTTACTCCCCCTCTTCAACAGGATGGAGGGAAAATAAGCTAGAAAAGCTCATGGGTTCAGAGAAAAGCAGTTTAATTAGAAAAGAAAAAATATCACATGGAAACAAAACAAAAAGAAGAATTTATTCACTACTTCCCATAAGCAAGAAGATGTCCATCCACTTCCAGGGGAGCCCGGCCTCAGTATGCCTAATAGTTTTTTTGGAAGTTAAGTACTATAACCACGAATGATGTCTCCCATTCCTCTTCCTTTCCTTCACATTTTATTGCTGAGTGTGATGTCATATGGTATGCGAAGACTCTACTGTCAGTTTAGGTCAGCTGTCCTGGCTGAGTACCCTCCTAACCTCTTTCCCACCCCCAGACTACTTGGGGACCAGAGCTTGGAGAGACAGCCTTGATGCTGTGCCAGCACTGCTCAGCAATAGCCAAAACATTGGTGCATTACCAACACTGTTCTAGCCCCAAATGCAAATCACCCTACAGGCTGCTGTGAGGTAAGTTAACTCCCTCGTAGCCAGATCCAGTACATACACACTATTCCTTTTTCTTTTCTCCTGTTTTTTTTTTTTTTTTTTTTTTTTTTTTTTTTGCGTATCTACTTAGAGCAGGTTTGCTTGCTAATATTGTTGTTCAGAATTAATGACTGTATCTTAAACTGTAAGGTCCTGAACCCGACTTGGGGCAATCCCAAACATGAATACAGGCTGGGCAATAAGTAGATAGAGAGCAGCCCTGCAGAGATGAACTTGGGGGTACTGGTGGATGAAAAACTTGACATGAGCCAGCAGTGTGTGCTTTCAGCCCAGAAAGCCAACTACATCCTGGGCTACATCAAAAGATGCATGGTGAGTACATGCATGATTCTCCCCCTTTACTCTGCTCTCGTGACACCACACCTGGAGTACTACCCCCTCCCTGCAAGTGTTCAAGGCCAGATTGGACAGGGCTTCAGGCAACCTGATCTAGTGGAAGGTGTCCATACCTGTGGCAAGGGGCTTGGAACTAGATGCTCTTTAAGGTCCCTTCCAACCCAAACCATTCTATGATTCTGTGATTCTATCTTGTGTATTTGAGACAACTACATGTTGTAATAATACAGTGGGTGAGTAACTGGCTAATGGATCAGGCTCAAATTGTTACAGTAAATGGGGTTATATCTAGCTAGTGGCCAGTCACTAGTGGCTTTCTACAGGGCTCTATTTTAGGGGCAATTCTCTTTAATGTTGTCCTTGTTTTGGCTGGGATAGAGTTAAATTTCTTCCTAGTAGCTGGCATGGTGCTGTGTTTTGGATTTAGGATGAGAATAATTCTGATAATACACTGATGTTTTAGTTGTTGCAGAGCAGTGCTTACATACAGCCAAGGACTTTTCAGCTCCCTCACACTACCAGTGAGGAGGCTGAGGGTGCACGAGAAGCTGGGAGGGAACAGAACCAGGACAGCTAACCTAAACTGGCCAAATGGGTTGTTCCATGCCATATGATATCATGCTGAACAATAAAAAATGGCCAGGGTGGAGGGAGGCTGCTACTTGAGGCTAGGCTGGGCATTGGTTGATGGGTGGTGAGCAATTGCACTGTGCATCACTTGCTTTGTATATTCTTTTATTATTATTATCCTCACTTCCTTGTCTGTCCTATTAAACTGTCTTTATTTCAACTGACAAGCTTTCACTTATTTTTTTTCCCAATTCTCCCCCCATCCCACTGTGGAGGGGGAGTGAGCAAACGGCTGTGTGGTGCTTAGCTGCCTGATGGGTTAAACCACAAAAAATGTTTTCATAATTGGCCTGGGTGGAGTATTCAAAGCTGTATTAAGTAAGCTTCCGGACGACACTAAATTAGGAGAATTTGTTGACTCTCTCGAGGGTAGAGAGTTCTTACAAGAAGATTTTGACAGATTAGAGGGCTGGGCAATCACCAACTGCATGAAGTGCCAGATTCTAAACATGGACAGGGCAACCCTGGCTATACGTACAGGCAGGGGGACGAGAGGCTGGAGAGCAGCCCAGCAGAAAGGGATCTGGGGGTTCAGTGAGTTGAACACGAGCCAGCAGCGTGCCCTGGCAGNATATGAGGAGCGGCTGAGGTCATTTGGTTTGTTCAGCCCAGAGAAGAGGAGACTGAGGGGAGGCCTCATGGCGGCCTGCAGCTTCCTCACGAGGGGAGCGGAGGGGCAGGCGCTGATCTCTTCTCTCTGGTGACAGCGACAGGACCCAAGGGAACGGCATGGAGCTGTGACAGGGGAGGTTCAGGCTGGGTGTTAGGAAAAGGTTCTTCACCGAGAGGGTGGTCGGGCACTGGAACAGGCTCCTCAGGGCAGTGGTCATGGCACTGAGCCTGCCGGAGTTCAAGAAGTGTTTGGACAACGCTCTCATACATAGGGTCTGATTTTTGGGTGGTCCTGTGTGGAGCCAGGAGTTGGACTTGATGACCCTTATGGGTCTCTTTCAACTCATGATATTCTATGATTCTATAAAATGATCCATAAATACAGTTTTATCACAGATTTCAAAGGTATTAAGTCTTTTGGTTTTACAGATAGATGCGTGATATCAAAGGCAGGATGAACAGCCCAGCTTTGTCAAAGAAGTTACATACAGAAATACAGCTGAGAAGTCTCAACTTCCCAGTCCCTTTGCATGCTAAAGGATCAACTTTTCTCTAAAAATAGACTACTTACCATGTGACTTCTCTATATTCTGCATAGGACATGCTTATGTGAACAGGATGCTGATATAATGAGTATCTGGTATTGAGAAATTAACCTTGCATTATCGTTTGAAAATTTTTAAAGGACAGACCAAAATAATAAAGGTATGATACGCTTTGTTGCATCAGACAATAAGATGTCCGTGAAGTCTTAACTGATTCGGCGAAAATAACATTCTGTTATTCAGGGCTAAAACATGTCCATTTCTTTTCTCCATTGCCATGGCAGCCTTCTTCTCCTGCATAATTACTAATACATTCACCTTACCATGAGAATGAAAACCTCATCTGAAGATTAATTTATAAAATTCAGCTATTCATATTGCACAGAGTTTGTGTCACCTACTGCTTTTCCTGCTGTAGTCAAGAATGTCAGAATCACAACTCTGTTTCATTCCATTTCTACTGCTTCAAAAATAAGATATGAAATTTAACAGCAACAATGAGCATAGCTAAGTTCAGTTTTGGTTTGAGACCTGATTGTTTGTGTCTTAATGGTTTAGTAGATATATGAATGCAAATTCCAGCTTGAATGGTCACAGTGCACTCTCTTACTTCCTAGGGTATGAGAAGGCTGAGGCTGAAGGCTCTGCTCCTGGTTGGAGGTAGTGCAGCTGCAGAATAAAGCAACACATATGCTTTGATCTTACACCTCTAGAGTAAAGAAGAGTCCTCCCATTGACTCCAGCAGTATCAGCATTTGATCTCTGTGATAAAAGCATGAAGGTCGGGGCTTAAGAGGCTTCCTATAATATCTGCAGAAGGTGAGATCTTACTTACATTATTTTCCTGGAAAGAACATAAGGACCAACAAAATGGAACATTTTCATCCATGAAAATGTGGTGGTTTCACATTGGCAGTTAGCCAAGCATCTCCACGCCTTTCTCTCACTCCCCCTCCTCAAAAGGACAGGGAGATAAAATATGATGAAAAAGGCTCATGGGCTGAGATAAGGACAGGGTGGTCACACACCAATTACTGTTAAGGGCAAAACATACTCAAAGTAAGGGATATTAATGTAACTCATTGCCAGTTAATAACAGACCAGAGCAGTGAGAACCAAAAGCAAGGTAAAAACACCTTCCCCCACATCCACCCTCTTCTACTCTTCTGCTCTTGCACAGCATTTTTTCCCTTTATTAAATCTACTCTCACAGAGGCACAACCAGTGTCACTCAGTGGTTCAGCTCTGGCCAGCAGCGGGTCCCTTTTGCAGCTGGCTGGAGCTGGCTCTGATCTGACATGGGGCAGCTCCTGGGCTCTGCTCGCACAGGCCACCCCTGCAGCCCCCCTGCTGCCAAAACCTTGCCACATAGGCCCAATACAGAAGAATGCCTGAACATATTGAGCTTCTGTTGGTAAGAGAAAGATACCGCTTTATGCAGATGAAGTGTATTCTGACTCTCGATACTGGGCACAAAAGTCCTCGTTTTATCTGTCTTTTGCAGATGCCTTTATGGGGTTAATTCTAGATCTCATGTCTGTCAGACTGAGATCCAGGTCTATAGTTGTTAGGTTATACTCTTCTTTTTTTTTGTCTGCAAAATACTATGAATTGCATACGAGGTTGGGGAAGTTAAAAACCAAAATACTTCATCACTGTCTATAAAACCTAGTGAAGATGGAAAGGGTTTAAGTAGCATTGACTGATGTGATCATCCAAATCTCTTCATACATCAGAGGAGGACTTGTGACAGTTCCGAAAATAGCATTGGTAGAGTTTGTAGAGTTTGTATTATCATAATATACTTTTTTTTTCCTTTCCTTTTCTGATCTTGGGACCCATTATAATGATGGTCAGAATTCTCACATCACAAATAAACCTTAGCAGGTTGAAGGCTACTTCCCTGTGCTGATTTGTAGTAACTAACAGCTTTTTATAAATGTTGGGATGACCAAAGACCAGATGTTTCCAGCCAATATTCTTGTCAAGATGACAGGACCTCTAAACGCACTAGTGTTGCGGATTTTCCTGTATACTAGCATATCTATCCCACGGCTAAATCGGTTGTGGGATGGTTTTATTCTGGCTGGAAAAGTTCTTCTGATCTTGGATAGTAATCATTTTCAGTACTCTCTCCTCAGATCCATGTAAGCAGTAATTTGATTTGGTGTGTCCTCTTTGAAGTTAGGAGAAGGTTAGACAGGACCTCTCTCTGTGTAGCTAGCTGAGAAGTAACAAAGCTTTGCTGTACTGTGACACCAGAAGCCTCCCCAAAGTGACAAAAAAACTCTGTGAGAAGGGGAAATTTGAAAAAATAAACAATAAATTATTGTTATAAATTGAGATAGTCTGTAATCTCTATGTTATCTCTATGGGTAGCTAAAAGCTAAAGATCTGCTTATGAAATTAAATGTATGTTTAGAAAACACTTCTAGAAATGAATATATTATAACTATTGAAAAAATATTAAAAATAGTGAAGACAAAGTACTAAATCAACAAATTCTTTCCTACCACCTGTCTCATCTCCAAATATTCATATTTCAAATTTACTCAAAGGTATGGAGTATAGTGTCAGCTGCCTATGTTCTATCTTATATTTTTTTTCCCCAAATAGTATCCATTTTTTATCAATTAACCAAAAAAGTAACCCCCAAAGTAGCCCCTTTTCACCCGTATTCCCTTTTTGTAAATGCATCCTATTGGTACCATAAATTAGGGGAACTGAATGCTTGGGGGAAAAAAAAAGCATGGAAATTAAGGGAAGTAAAGATTAGAAAGCAGCATATTTACGAAGCTAGGTTTATTTAGTTTAAAGGAGAGAAGAAATGAAAGGAAACTTAACAATCTTCCAGTATGCAGAAGGCTGTTGCAGTGAGCAATAGAATACTCTAATCTAACCTATATGCTCACTGTGAAAAGGAAAACAGAAAAAGAAAAAGAAAAAGAAGAAAAGATACAATCAACTTAGACTGCAGTAGAACAGATACAATTTGGAGAATAGCAAAGACTTAATGCAAGTAAGCACAGGAATAAGTTGGGTTAGGAGGTGGTGGAGTTGCATATACACTGAAGGTTAGAAGCAAAACAAAAACACATCTGCCAAGAAAAAGTTAGGTACAGTGTCCAGTTCTGTGAAAAACACTCAGAAAAATAGGGGAATACTTTACTGCTGTGACATTGAAGAAAAGTGGTGCAAGTGATTTAAACCATTTGACAAAGTGCTACCACAGAATATTCTAAACCATTCTGAAACAGGATGAAAGTTGTCAAAGGGAAGCAAGAGGGAGATTGGGCTGGTTTACACTCTAACCAATTATTGAGCAGATTTCCACTGTAAGGTGGGTCACTAAAGGGAATGTTAATGAGACTCCCCTGTCCCTAATCCTTGCAGTTTTTCAGATGACATCTTACTGTTTTAAATATTTGAAAGCCTTCAATGAGATTCACACAGGAATATCTACAACTATTGTGGCTTTACAATGAAAATAATCATTGTCACAAATATTTTCAAGGAAGATTTGTTTGATGCACGTGAAATAAATCCCAGTTTGAATGAATTGTTTAGTATAAACACTGAAACGGAACCAAAATTTGCATTGTTTCACTGTGCTGTGTGGCACTACCATTGACTTAATCAGGAAAGGAAACATCACACGACCTGAGTGCCGTAAAAACTAAACTTTATTGTCAGAGTAGGTCTTCTAAACAGTAGTTTAATTAACATGCTTGAAAGATGGATAGCTGTTGGAAAAAAAAAGCTAGTAAAAAAAAAATAAAAATCTTCATAATTTTTCTCACAAACATTAGTTTGGACAGTAAAGGAACAGAATAAAAGAACCCAAACATATTCTTTCTTTTGAGAACATCACCCAGCAGGGGATGGTTGAAGACAATATCATTGTAGATTGGAAGAGAAGCAACATTTATGACTTGAAACCAGATTTCTTCTCCAAAAATAAGCAGCATAAAGACCAAACTATAGGTACTCCACTCAATGTTATTCTAATCACAATATACACTAATTAAATCTGCAAATCCATCAGAGACACAAGGAAATGCACAGATATTTGTGCATATACATATACATGTATATGCATATGCCCTTAAAACCAAATCACTTAGAAAAATAATAGATGTTAAAAGGAATGAATTTAAAGCAAATGATAAAGCTTAGCAGAAAGTTAAACATGTCTTTCTCTAAAATTATTCATAAAGGAAAATGAAAATTTAGTCCTATTATGAACAAAATCAAATCATTTAATGTGGAAGACATGCTGAAGAACAGCTAAAGGAGCACACTAGATGTGCAAAGGTGTAAAATTCCTATATCAGAAATAAATTCTATATTAGAATTATTTCTACATATAAAACTCCTATATTAGAAATATTTTTTTCTCCAAGTGTAGAAAATGCAAAAAGCAGGTCAGATAGCAAGGAGTGGCAAAATTCTGTTCATATATTAAACAGTGCCTGGCAGCATGGGAAAGAATCATATTCCTCCACTAAAAGTCAGTCTTGTAGTGTTATTTTTGGTTCTGCCTATAAACTTTCTCCTTAAATAAACATCTTATAGTGGGACCAGCCATTGTTGTGTCAATAATTATTTTTTTCAGAGTAGATCCATAGCAGATAAATTCCAAAACCTGCAGGTCTCTCAGTTATTCGCTTTCTTAGAAATCTACTTAATAAAATATATGATTATTCGGAAGGAAATTTTGAACTCATTAAGGCAATGAACCAAGCACTGCTTTGTTCTAGTGAAGGTGGATCTCAAATGTGAGGTACAAGAAAACTAAAATGCAAAACTCTCCTGCATTAAGTAGATGGCAGGGTCCAAAGCAATTTACTGAAATAGTTCGAGTCCTTCCTGGAGGGATGATCCCATTGAATAAGAATGGGAAGCTCTATCTCCTATTCTCCATCCCATTTTTATTGGCTGGTTAGGTGGGCAGCTGTTCTTGTAGATGATGACAGTCCCATCACATTCAAGACCTCATTACCTTTCAGCTGAACTACAGCAAGTCAGTACAGGCACCTAGGCATGCCTAGTGTTTAGGAAACTCCAGTGAGTACAGAGCAGCCTGCAATGTTTCCTCAGCAACAGCATATCGGGAGCAGTTGCTCAATGTCTGCATTGTTTTCCTGTAGGATTTATTCCCAACCCAACTCAAAGATCTGGTCCTTTTCTTCTGGTCTCATCATTGCCAGAGCCCAGGATACTCAAAAGAATATGTGAAACACCATGGCAAAAGTCACAGCTGACGGTTGAACTCTTCTGTTCAACCCTTCCAGCTTAGTAGAATACTCTGGAATGCCAGAAAGACAAAGCTCATCTAAACTCACTTGGCAGATGGCTCATCACTGAGAAATTAATTTGCTAGGGACCTAAGGATCATCACAACCTTATCACTTTACAGGTCTTATGCAAAATAGGTATGTTCGTTTATTTGGCTTATTTGTAACTGTCTTTTCAAATATATATGTATATATGAAAGAGTCCTTGAACAAGATGAGCTCTTAAAATACAAACTCCCTCCCTTCCTCACCTCTCAAATAGGAATAAAAACCTGACTAAAAGCCATGATTTGACTGTGTCTCTCTCCATGGGAAGATGGTAGCTGTTGTTCATGTTACTTCTGGCATGGATCTATGCTCCAACGGAATATGCTTTAACTGGAGGGCTCAACTCAGCATGAAAACAAGTTCTGACATCCCATTTGAAGGTGATAAAGGTAAAACTGTGAAAATACGTTTGTTTCTCCATGTCCTTCTAGTGCAAAGAATGGAAAATCTATGTTAGAAGGAGGTCCATTTGTGTGTTTACTAAATAAGAGACAGGATAATCTGAACTGCATGCTCTTTGATCCAGTGATATATTTCTCTTCTAAAGCCTGTTTAGAATTTTAAATTGTTCCTTTTTGTTTTGCTGATCCTACTATCGCTCTACTGTTTATATGATACATACATCCTATTGAACAGAATAACTCTACCAATGCTTTTGTGCTGCCAACAGGAAAACTTCAGTTAGTCTGTACCTGTTCTTTTAAATGAGAAGAATTTGAGTGTATCCTGTCACTAAATCTGAAGTGATCAAAGCATGTCTTGGGATTGTGGAGAAATAAAAATAAATAAATAAATAAATAATAATAACAATAATAATAATAAAAAAACTAGCAAAAGAGTCATCCCAATAAACAAAAGTAAGGCTTATAATTCAGCTGTAAAATGCTGAGGACATTTTGTGTGAAATATGCTGAAAGTAACAGACATTTCAAATTGTTGTCAGAAATCAGAAGAGGTTTCAGATGCTTTTGAAGGCCCATCAGAAGAGCATAAAGGAATTCAGCTCACAAGTACTCTATTTTAAACCTGGTGAAATAATATTCAGATTTCTTTCTAAATACACACTCTCAGTTAGTGTGCTAGCTAATTCAAATACAAACTTATATAAAGTTATATATCATGAAAGCACAGAAAAAAAAGATTATATGACATAATACTATTAAAATGCAGAAAGCAGTCAACCAGATTTACTGAGTAAAATCCTGGCTCCATTTCAGACTTGGGAGTTTTGCCAAAAATTTTAATAGAGCCTGGATTTCACTATTTACATTCTATGATAGAAGAAAAAGGGAAAGAAGATTAAATGCAAAGAAACGAGGGAAAGAAAATTGATACTCATATTCAGCATACATATAAATTCACAAAGCCATATATTTCATGTATAATGACAGCTATCAAAGTTTGTCAACATGATTTAATACTTTTAATGAAGCTTTAAATTTATGCCTATTTTATAGATGGGAAAATCAAGGTACACTGAGATTATTGACTTTCCATAACAGCAATTTTTTTCGAGTGTGGTGTGAGAGTCTAGAGATGGAAGAGAGATGAAAGAAAATGGAGCAGAAATTCTGATAAGAGCCTGTTTTGTTCAAGAATGCCATTGCTAAGGAATATCTACATGATATTCCTTACACATGAATAGAATTATCCTACTCAGTAATTTTCATCTTCATGGATGGGTATTTGTGCTTGGGGACAGTGCTATTGAGTCCTGGACAGATAGTTATTTAAATAATCTGCCTGTTATAAGACTGTTCTTTTCAATACAGGTAAACTGCCCAAGTCCCTCTGGGAGATTCATGAAATAGCTACTAACTGTAAGGTGATGACAGCATGAGCAGAACAGTTGAATTTTCTTCCTAGATACAGTTACTTCAGTTTCTTGTTTCTCCAACTGATTATTTTTTTTAATCTATTGTTTTGACAATCTGCCATTATCCTTCAAAAATAAAGACTACAAAGACTGATTTATTTATATTCACAATGATTCAGTAATCCTTGAAAGAAGTGGATTAGTCTTTGGCAAAGAAGAGAATTTAAGTTCCTGGAATGATTCCAGTTTCCTTCAGTCCTGAGAGCTGGGAAGTATGAGGAAGAAAAAGAGACCACACCCACTGGCTTGTCAAGATGGGAGACTAAAGCAGGAAAATGAGATGCCAATTCCAGTCTGCCAACTTCTGAAGCAGTACAATGGGAATACAGGCACCAGAGTAGAGATACTAGAACAGGAAAGTGTTGGTGCGAGTGACCAGTTTGATCTTTCCTTGCTGGAAATCCTGCAGTCAAACACAGTGGGCTTTCTCCTTGGTAGAGCCAGACGGCATTCTCATATCATGTCTTGCCTTTGTTCTGCCTCTTAGCAGGCATTTCAAGTGCATAATTAGTACACAACAACACTCAATCCATCTGTTTGAAGATAGTGCTCTCTCGTATTTTTCTTCCAGCTTAGCATTCCACCATGAGTATAGATGTCATGATTTCTGTTCTCATCTTTTCAAGAGCATGCTACAAAGGTAGATCCCAACACTGAAATAATCTTTACAGAGCTTTACAAAGACAACTGCTTTTTACTTACAAGATTGGGGCCAGTTATATACAGGCAAGTTATAAAACATACTGAAGAGTTCCCAGCTCTGACTCGCAGTCCCTCTCGAGAGTGTGGTGAAGAGACACCCGAGAGCTGCAGCCTGCCCTCGTTTTACCTGGCGCCTATAGCAGTGCACCACAGGGTGCTCCCGTGACTTAATCTGCATCCCTGCTTGCCTGGTGACTTGGTTGCTAGGTGATCTGGTGCTGTTAACCCAATTCTCCCAGCTGGAGGACAACCTTTGCCCAGAATACCCTTCTTGTATGTAGGATCATCAGGTTTAATGATTAGTCATTGTTGGACTGTGTCTTTACTCCCTTGAGTACCAGCACAACCTGGAAACAAAAAAGGAAGGAAGACTGAAAAATTAGCTGTGTTTCCCAAGTGAAGCATACAGCAGTGATGAGCATACACACACACCACACTCATGATCTCAAGCAGAAGTAATAAGCAGCCATAAAAAAATTTAACATATTCTAGAAGTCCTTATACCAAATGTGGCTAATTAGTTATTAGTATTCAAGGAACTGCCCAAGCTCTGGAGAAGTCTGTTGGAAATTTTCCTTTGTCTTCTGTTTACTTTTATGAGAAAGTCTTGTTAGTTGTAGTTGTTCCTTAGACAGAAAATTATTTCACATGCTCCATCCGTTAGTTATATGGAAAAACCTGAAGAGAAGTAAAAATTGTCTGTTAAACAAGCCTGGTTCTAAACTAACAGAAAATAATAATATCTTGAATAACTAGATGGATTTGTTAATTTTTTTTTTCCATTTATTTATTTATTTTTATCTCTTCCACTTGCGTGCACTTAGTAAATGTCTGTGGCTTTTGTAAAATAAGACACAGTGGAGCTTGGAAAGTAACACAGATACCACAGTGCACTAATAGAAAAGTGTATGCTTTTTGTGAGGTATGAGATTATCACACCGAAAAAGCAAAAATTCCGGAAAAGGGTGGTGGAGAATGAGAGGAAGGAATGTTAGAAAAAAGTGATGGAGGCAGAAAATGTTGCACCCGTAACATATCATCCTGAGTCTCTGGACAAAGAAACAATCCAGCTTTATGAAAGAGGTGAATATTGCAAGGAAAAGGGAGCATGTGGTGTCAGCAGTCAACAGGGCTCTGTGGATCAGCCTCTTTACATGCAGCAGCCACCACCCCTGTGGCATTAAAGGCTGTGTCTCCTTACAGCAAGGGTAGGAAACTTCAACCTTTAAAGGTAAAATTGCCAATGAATGTAATGGCAACATGCACCCAACAGACTTCAGGAGCATATCTGATTGAAAAATGTTTTGTTAGGCAGAATCAAAATTACTTCCACACAACAGTTCTTCTTCCTCCTATGCTGCTTCAGCATGCAAAGTCAATTCTTCAAAATGAGTCACGTGCATACAAGTAAATGCAGGGTCACATTTGCAAGAGTGTGGCAGTGACATTCAGCAGCAAATCCCTCTGCAAGTATGTTGCAGCCTGGTGAGCAAAGAAACCGCAGAGGAGAAAAAGAAGAGTACAGAGAAGGTGATGCCACTGCAGCTCTGCCAGAAAGCTCTCTGGTCTTGGAGGCAAAGGTGTAATGAGATCCAGTGGCTGTCAGAAGACATCAGGGAAGTTCATGCAGGAACTTCAGGTTTAACAGGAAATATAAATAAATATTGGAAAAAAATACGAGAAATATTACTTAGAGACATGAAAAACACAGCTCATTACAGAATTTTATGCAGGATTCGCTAGGTGAAGCCTGTAGCCTGCTTTATGCAGTGAGTCAGCCTAACTGGTGATTAATTAATTCCTATCTTTTAGTGTATGAGCAAGCGCAGTGTTGCTGTTCTTCACACAAAAACATAAAACACAAGGAAAACACCGGCACAGTGGGGTATGCATAAAATTGTTTGCTAAAAATATGCAGATCAAAGAGCTGAGCTCTTTCTGCATGCACTCTCCTGCTCTGGCACACATCTGGGAGCCCCAGAAAGAGAGCTACAAACTAAGTGTAGGTCACACAGGGAACTGAAAGAGTCCAAAGACGGTGTGTAATTCCTATAATTCCTTTTTTTTTTTTTTTGATTCATTGGTGGGAGTACTAAGCAGTATGATATCTCTCACCCTGTCCATTTTGGAGATGGCTTTCTGTAACCGTGAGCCAGGGAAGAGGGTTTCACGGATGGAACATTGACTGCTCTAGTATGGGAACTGTTCCAGGACAAATGCATTTGGATTAGAGAGGGAGCCTGGAAAACTTGGCTTTCAATAGAAAATTTGGATTAGATAGAGACTGGAAAACGAGGCTTTAAATGGAAACAGGACAATGGTGGAGTTATTACCATGAACCCATAAATCTCAGTTTGGGGTTTTCAAGCTACATAGTTCCACTTTGTACCAAATCCCTGTCCCAAACTGACAACATCTGTTCAGAATGAGCAATCACACAGAGAGATCTGTAGGACTTTTAATTTAAGATGGAGATGGCTGGGAACAGGGAGGTGAGACACTTCAGTAGAGGATATTTTGTTTCATGATCATTTTCTGCAGTGGATGGGGAGAGATGAGAGCCTGACATAATCCCACTTAATTCCTGAGAATTCTTCTTTGATTTGTCATGCTCTCAGCTGGTGCAAGGTCTGCTATTCTTCCTGTTAAACAACTGGAGATCAGGACTGTTATCTGAATGGAGGCAGCAGTGTATGTGCAAGTGCCTATGCACACACATTCTTTCTCTTTCATTTTCTGATTCATGGATGAAATGTGACTGCAAGATCTGGTGTGAACAGAAGTAAAAAGAGAACTAAATACAGCTGACTACTACTGATACATAAGTAATATATCAACAATTCAGCCGTTTGTCATCACACATTTCAAGCATTAAAGAGAATTTCAAAATTACAGATGACAGGTAAAAGCTCACACCAGGTTTGCTGATATTAAACTAATTTATCATCCTCCGCTGTTACTGAATCCCACACCACCACAGTCAATGAGAGTTTAACTAGTGCCATCACTGTCAGAACTCTAGGACTGTAGACCTACAAAGACAAACGTGTAGTCACAGTATCTTTATCAGCACCTGATCCAAATATAAAGTAGCACAATAGATGGCAGAATTTGGTAACTGGTATGTGTCTATATTTTCAAGATGAGTGAAACTTTACCTTGAAATTTTCAAAGACAACATATAGAATCTGATCCCAGTAAAAATATGTCAGGGTAAATGGACAATATAGAAAATATTACTTGCTCAGGAACTGAAAATACATGGTAATTGCAACCAGTGTATCAAATGGGCTCGTCAAATATTCAAGTCCTTGCAGATCTGGGGGAAAAATATGACAGCATGTGAAGACAGGGTACAGTATCTTTGATAAAAAATTATTTATTTAGGAATATTGTCTAAAGTCTCTTTCTTCCAGAGGAATTAAATAATGGGGGATTGTTTATCCAAAGCTTCTTTAATTAACTGTCTGGTCTGTTCACTCCTGTACTGGGTTTACATGGTAAATCTTTGGCCGCAGGGAGGCCACAGGGGTGGCTTCTGTGAGCAGAGCCCAGAAGCTGCCCCATGTCAGATCAGAGCCCGCTCCAGCTGGCTCCAGAAGGGACCTGCCGCTGGCCAGAGCTGAGCCAGTGAGCGATGTTGTATGTGTCTCTGGGAGAGCAGATTTAAGAAAGGGAAAAAACTGCTGCACAACAGCAGCTGGGAGAGAGAGGAGTGAGGAACAGCCCTGCAGACACCAAGGTCAGTGCAGAAGGAGGGCAGGAGGTGCTCCAGGCGCCGGAGCAGAAGTTCTCCTGCGGCCCGTGGTGAGGCCCATGGTGGAGCAGGCTGTCCCCCTGCAGCCCATGGGGTACTACGGTGGAGCAGATTTCCATGCTGCCACCCCTGGAGAACCCATATTGGAGCATTTCTTGAAGAGCTGCAGCCTGTGGGAAGCCCACGCAGGATCCTTTTGGGAAGGACGGCATCCCGTGGGAGGGACCCTGCATTGGAGCAGGGGAAGAGAGAGTGACCACGAAGGAGTGGCAGAGATGAAGCGATACGGGCTGACCGCAGCCCCCGTTCCCTGTTCTCCTGTGCTGCTCGAGTGGAGGAGGTAGAAGAGGGTGGATGGGCGGAAGGTGTTTTTAGTTTGCTTTTAGTTTCTCACTGCTCTAGTCTGCTAGTGATAGTAATAAATTATATTAATCTCCCTATGTTGAGTCTGTTTTGCCCGTGACAGTAATTAGTGAGCAACCTTCTTGTCCTTATCTCAACCCTTGAGCCCTTGTCCATAGAATTTTATCCGCCTCTTCCTTTGAGGGGGGTTAGTGAGAGAGCATTGTGGTGGAGTTCTGCTGCTCAGCTGGGTAAAACCACCACAACTCCCTAATACTTTCTCAAGGTCCTGCTTCCTCTGGATCGGCAACTATTAAAACTCAAATGTGCTCATATTTCTAGCTCTGAAGACATTTATACTGGATTTTGTTTTGCACAGGAGACTTCTGTTTGAGACCTCTTGTAATTTTTACTTAACCAATACTTTAAACAATGCAAAGATGCATATGAAGATATAATCTGGTGGGCTTTTACTACCAAGTAAATTGTGAATACCTACTGTTCATGTTCTAAGTAATCTCAAATTAAAGAAATGGTAAATCAGCTTCCAATCTCCCCAATGAACTGTTTTTCTTTCTCTTCTTTCTCCCATTTCCTGACATTTTGTGCAAACTGTTTGTAGATTTAGAAAGACAAGGAGTCTGAGCAACCAAGGAACAAAAGACAAGGCAAGGTAAGGAGAATTTAGCAATGAATAGGGGTGTAGCAAGGGGCAGTGGCATGGCTTTGGGGAGTTGACAGAAGATCAGAAGAGTAGAACCTTTGATTAGATATAAGCAAGACGATTACTTTAACAACAAATAATCTCTTTAAAAAAATTACTTCCTAATGTAATGTTTTGAGTGGTTGTCCACTATTTTGGAAGCTTCCCAGCTCTTCAAAAGTGTTGTTGTTTCAAACAGTATTTGTAGCTAAAAGCATATGTTTCTTGGAGGACTCAGTCAACTTCAGGGACAAAAGCTTGTTGGAGCTTCTGTGGCCAGCCTAACAGCCAAAGCGTTAAGTACCGTCTAGAGAAGAGGCACCACAACCAAATTTGAGAGGATTTGGTATCACCTGTTCAAACCTTTGTTCAATCTCATCAGAGAAACAAATTCTCTCCGTTCTGTCCCTCCCCACCTGCCTGATTCCTTATCTCTCTTATTATCTCTCTCTATACTTCATTTTCTTTCTTTCTTTTTTTTTTTTTTGTTTGCTGTTTTCTCTTTGTGCTTTTATTTTGACCAGAATGTTTCACCCATGCACATAAAACTGGCTTAATCAGTAGGCTGAACCAGGACTGGAGTTTAGAGTGCTGTGACAGAAACGGAATTACTGCATAAAGTTATGACACAGAATTGGCATTACTTCAGTATACTGAATTTGTGTTTATTTATAATGCAAACTCTTCACTACTTAACAAGGAGGCTGTAGTTATCTGAACTTCCCTGATTTTTTCCTCTTCTCTCCTTTTTGATTTTTTCCCTGATAAATAAATGTATTAATTAAAGAGAGAGAGGGACAATACTCATTTAAATTATTAGATTCATTTTAGTGATCTATGTTAAACAACTTTAACAACAAACTCTTTCAAATCAGCCTAATTAACTCTAGGAGAACTATATTAGTCTTAATGTTGGCTGTATTAAGACTTCTTGTTAACTGGCAGAAGCATAAACTTGTTATCTGCCTCAGTATTCATAAGAAATACAGAATTAAGACCTGTAAATATGGTTCTAAACCTAGAAGGAAAAACTATAATAAAATCTATCCACTGAGAAAGAGAGAAAGAAATAAAATATTTTTGATAACATCAGAAACAAAAGCCTTAGAGATTTTGGTTTTTTTATGCTCTTATCCTTCAACATTTTTTCTTTTTATTGATAAAGAATGGGGAAAATTATTTTTTTCTACAAAAACGCAAATAAGTTTTAAATACCTTAAAATAATATATTAATATAAAATAGGCATTTTTGTTACTACTTGCTTTTAAAAAAAAAGGCGCCTGATGAATGGCTATATAACTCTTGTTTGTGTGTTTAAATAAGCCGGAGCTCTGACTCAAGTCTCTACCACTGCCAGGACAAGAAGAGGGTCTATTCCACCTGAATTCTTTATTGTTTATTGAGGTGCAGACCTTTTATCTGGGTCAAGAAGAACTAGGAAAGGTTTTTTTTTCTGATTTTCCTGACCATATCTTTCACAATATTATTTAGAAATGATTGTTTTTCGTTTGTTTTTTTGTTTTTGTTTTAAATTAAATCAAAATTTAATTTGAGCAAACCAGCAGGCTCAACTCTTATTTAGGGTAACAAGACACATAGATGGGCATGTAAACAAGCTAACAGACAGACTAATTGTAGTTTTCTGGGGGAAAAAAAAAAGTATTTTAGTTGAAAAAACAGTTTTAATTGAAAAATATTCTGGAAAAAAAAAATCAGCCAAGTCTAACTAGAACCCTTCAGTTTGATGTGGTACCAGAATTTGCAATAGAAATGGGCTGATGTGTGATATTAGTAATGTAATAAAGCAATTATTCCATTGTGTTCAAATATATGCCCTAGCAATACAGACTAGAGGGTTCTCCTTGGGATAAAAATGCAGCTTTGCCTTGGGAAGCAAGAGATGATTCATAAAAGCTAATGCTGTCTTAAAGTATCAACTCAAAAGATTAGTCACTTGCATTTTTGTAGCTGTTATCATCTGGAACTGCTTTCTCAGACTTTTAGTAAAAAGCTGTTAGTATGTAGGTAGAAACACATTTAAACATGACAGTGTGGTCTAGACTTTTCTCAAACAGTAATAACTGCAAAAGAAAGAAACGTGAGGCCAAATTCTGAAGAGTATGTAAGGGGACAAATTTGTAGGAATACTTCACATCCTTCTCTTTCAAAATTAAGGTTGATATTGAAAAGAGGGGAGACGAAGAAGGTTCTTTTGGTATCCTGCTGAGTACACCAAAAAAAGTGTGACATGATGAACAGATTCTTTGGATATTGGATGATAAATGGACAACTGACCGCAGACTGAGTTTGATGGATTTTATTACAATTACACTCACTGATTACCCGTATAATTAAGAATGAGTGGAATGCAAGCAGTCTAAGCATAAGCAAAAGGAAAGGGAAAAGCCCCTTGCCATGAAGCCAAGGCATAATACCACTAACGTCTAATCTTACCTGCTGATGAGCAACTGTTGGGAAAGTTGTGGACCTCATATACTCCATCATGGTGTTGGATGTTTCTTTTGCTGCCCTGGACCAGCCAGCAAGAGCTAACCTGTGTTGGTGTCGGGGAGCTGCTCTTATACGGCTATGCAGGGCTGCAGCTTTCAGTTGTCTGACTAATAGGCGGATGCAAGAGTGTCAGGTGTGTTTCTGGAGGGCTGCTGGTCCATGAATCATGGGCTATTGTCTGGTGAATAGTCTATCCACATCTGTGAAGGTGGACATTGTTTAGACAGTTCATGAGAGCGAGTGGGTCAACATGTGAATTACTTGTGAATAATCTATTCATGTCTTGAAGAACCACCACCTGACAAATCATAGCTTTCTTTGTACAAGTTGGCTATGCAAGCATGTTACATAGGCATCTATTTTCTCATTGTCCCATGCCGAACCTGAGGAAAGGAGCCTTTCACCACAAGGGTTTAGTCTTCCAGGGATTAGGTTCGAACTTCCTATAAGAAGGTTCTCTGACACTTCATGCTGTCATATGCTAACAACGATGTTTAATGCTTTATCACTAGACGCAGTTGGCTCTCAGTAAAAAAAAAAAAAAAAAAGTAACTAAAGCAACTGCATTGGAAGGCCACATATCATGTGCAATTGATAAGCTGATAAACAGACTTACAAAGTAAGACTTTCTGCATACTACAAAATGTAATCATAGTTCCACCCTCAGTAGTAGCACATTAGGCTAAATTCAGTCCCAGTTATAGTTTCCCTGCACCAGCAGAATTTGTTGTATTAGTCAACAGTACTTCAGGCATAAGAAGGATTGATATGATTTGGCTTCTGGTGAAATAAAAAAGGCCGTGCAAGCCCAGGTACTTCAGTGTTCAAATCTGCCAACAGTTTGCAGTGATAACAAAAACTAGATGATTTGGACCATTTTGAAAATATTTCTCGTGATCACATGTATAACCCACAAGCTGTTATTTACCTGTATTTTTCATCTGTGAGCACTAGAGGCTGCCATATTACTTCTTGGGCAGCAATCAGTTGCTGCTTGGAGCTGTTTCCCAAAGAAAGCAGAAACACTGGTATGAGCATTGAATCCCATGTTCCAGGGGCTATAATAGAACTCTGGAAAATGACTTGCCATTTGGAAATCTTTCCTACAGCATCTCCGTCTTCCTCTTGGAAGTAAGACAAATAAGGATCCATGACATTTGCCATTTTTTCACACCATGCAGCCTCCACTGAATCACGGCATCTTGACTGAATAGGAAGAGCCAGTCAACTGGATCTGACCACTAGCCTTCCTGCATTTGCTAGTGTCCTTTTGCCATATGGAATTGGACTATGGTGGGGATGATCTGAAATTTGTGTGGTGATTTTTATACTCTTGTGTCTGGTACTGATGCTTGTTTGAATTTCTGAGATAGCTTCAGATTTAAATTATCAGAAACTAACTGTGGCTGTAGATATCTCCCCAGCTACCAATGGAAAGCAATGGTGGCTATTTTTCAAATAGTGCATTAAGGAAATGGCCAAGAACTTTCAGGTTTAAGTTAGGAGGTTGACTGTGGGAATATAAAAATAAAGAAAAAAGTAACACTTTAATGTTTAGAAGTCAAGTCAATTGTAAAGGAGAATATTCTGAAGCTAATCAGTCCTACTAATTATTTATAAACAAATGCTTGTTGTAGATGAAACAGGGTGTGGTTGCATTGGACTACATAATTCCTATCTGAATAGTGATAAATGACTGCATCCTGGTAATTATAGAAAGTAGTCAAGGTGCTGCTAACTTAAACATATGTAGTGTGAATTGCTTGTCTGCTGTGAACAAGAGTGAACACAAATCATATCTAAAAATAATGGGAAATGAAAAATAGTTACTAGAGAAAGCACAGTAGAAAAAATTACTACTCTATATTATACTACTTAGGTTAGCTGTGTATAGTCCTCTACACTGCATTATGACTACTGCCAGTAAATCAAATGCTGTTCTTCTGGGGGCCTTGACACAAGGGCTTTGACATAACATGATTCTACTACAATTAAAGATCTTCAGTTAAAAATTACAGTGTAAATATCTGACAGTATTTCTCTGGGAAACTCATGTGTTCAAAGATTTGTTAAGTATCATTGAGAATTAAATTCATGTGAAAATCATGAAACAGAAGTCTTTTGCTTTTGCTGATTTTTAATTAGAGGAAGCCAAATGTTTAATATGAAATAAATAGTAGCCAAAACAGAGGCCTGTTGCACTTTTAAAGTAGATGTACACTAACCTAACTGTAATTAAAATTTGCATGCATTAAACCTAGGCATAAGCACACCAATATTGTTCAACTGTCTACTGTATATACACATTTTGTAACACTGTAACACTATTATTAGCATGGCTGGTTGCTACCTATAAGTGTTTTGTAACACCGTGGAGCATCAGTACGTAAATAATACCACAAACAACCACAAAGAGACAAACGCAGATTTGAGGTAAAGTTGCACAAGCAGGGTGCAAGAAAACATGTGAACAGCAATTCAGGTGGAAAACCTGGGAGGCAAGCATCAAGGATGCAGAACAGGCCGGGAAAATATCTAGTGAAAACAGAAGAATCCTGTGGAATAAGCAGGAAGATTGTCTGCAGGGACCCAACACTTGGGGTCAGATAAGCAATGCTGGGTGGCGATGACATCCCCACTTTTTTTTACAGCAAAAGGACCAACAAGAGTAAGAACACCAAAGGTGTTGAAACAGGGATGTAAAATGCTCTCCCTGTTTCTTTTCAGCTTCTTTCCTCTACTTAACAGACTCTCAAGCCTGATCACCTAGACCTTGGTGACAAATACAGCCAAGAACTATAGCGGTCAGTGTTATCAACATGGCATCAGCTCCTTACTTAAAGCTAATTTCAGACAAGATTACTAAGAACTAGTTTGGAATATGCAGCAATAATGACAGATGGCAAAGGAAAGCTAACCATTGTCAATCTGTATTGTTAGTCAATGTTACTCTAGGATGTTGTTCTGTAGAAGATTAAAGCTGACCTGATGTATCAATCTGCTACACACTCTAATTCCCTGATTTGTACATATATATTCAGTTTCAGAAGAATTTTAACATGGATTTTGATTTTTTTTCCAATTAAAGTTCATAGACCTATTTAACTTTCTCTCTTGCTTTTATTATATCCCAAATGGCTGAAATTCTTAACATGTTGGATCTAGATTTGTGAAAAACTAAAGTTGCTCTTTGGTCTGGGATCATGATCTTTATTACCATACCCTTTTTATTTTTATTTTTTATTTTTTAATGAAGTCTGGAGTCATGTAAAGGGGTTCAGAAATACAGTGTTTTTCCTGTTGTGTGAGGTATGTGAACAATTTTGTGCCCTAGCTCTGGAGGACTGCTGTACAAGCTTAATATATACAGAGGAATGTCAAAGTCTATGTTGCCTTCCCTAGGCAGGAAGGGACAAACGGGCACAGATTTACATGGCCCACCTGGACACCTTAACAATGACACTAGTGATCAGCCAAGTCCATAGGAAAGCTGTGAATTACTCTAGTGCTGAACTGGTACCTGAGCATCTTCTCACTTGGGCTGAGAATGCTAAGCTGTGGCCCTAATACCATTAAATGATGTTAAAACACCACTGTTGGGGAAATAAAAGAGTAATCTGAAAGCCAAAGGGTTATTACATATCCAGCAGACAGTATAAAAATACTTTCAGTAAAATATTTTGTTTTTAAATACCAAACACTCTTGTTACAGAGGGATATCGATTTTAATGACTTTCCTTAAGAAGTCTTTAACATCCTTCTGGTGTTTGATGATTTGAGGACATATATAATTATCAGAGCAATTAAGAAACGTGCTACTGTTTTTAATGTCATAAGTTAGGTTAAGTCCTTAGCTGTTCTAATCATGTTGGGGGACAATTCTAGAGTAGCTTCAGTAGTACCATGTATCTTCGGTGGCTGAAATAACCAGAATGTAGTTAGATACTGCTTGTATTGCATTTACTTGGCAAGGTTTTGGTAGTGGTGAGGCTGCAGCAGTGGGTGGCCTCTGTGAGCAGAGCCCAGAAGCTGCCTCGTGTCAGATCAGAGCCAGCTCCAGTCAGCTCCAGAAGGGACCCACCGCTGGCCAGAGCTGAGCCTGTCAGTGATGCTGGTTGGGCCTCTGTGAGAGCAGAGTTTAGACAGGGAAAACACTGCTGCACAACAGCAGCTGGGAGAGAGAGGAGTGAGGAACAGCCCTGCAGACACCAAGGTCAGTGCAGAAGGAGGGTAGGAGGTGTTCCAGGCGCTGGAGCAGAAGTTCCCCTGCAGCCCGTGGTGAGGCCCATGGTGGAGCAGGCTGTCCCCCTGCAGCCCATGGGGTACCACATGGAGCAGATCTCCACGCTGCAGCCCGTGGAGGAGCCCATGGTGGAGCAGAGGAAAAGTGTGAGAAGTGGCAGAGAGGAAACATTATGAAAGGACCACAACTAGCATTCCCTTCTGCTGCTTGTGGTTGGGAGGGAAAAGGAAGAAGAATCAGGGGTGAGGCTGAGCCTGGGAAGAGGCTGGGGGTGGGAAAAAGGTGTTTTTAACTTTGCTTTTGATTCTCACAATCTTACTCTATTTTTATCTGGCAATAAATTAAACTGATTTTCCCCATATTGAACCTGTTTTGCCCATGAGGGTAATTGGTGAACAATCTTCCTGTCCTTATCTTGCCCCATGATCTTTTTCCATCTTATTTTCTTTCCTGTCCTGTTGAGAAGAGGGGAAAAAAAGAGCAGCTCGGTGGGCACGTAACTGCCAGCCAAAGTCAGCCTACCACAGTGTCTCACCTAGACTTGCTGTATTGTTCTCATTCTTGTTAGCATCAGTGGAGCTACAGTACCGCCAGCATGATAAGAAATATCTACAATGGTCGAGCATATTAGAAATAATATTTCTCTTTAAAAAACAGAAGTAGTAAAGCTACAAGAGCACACATTTCTGAGGACAGTTTGTAGCTAGAAGTTGATTTTTAAAAGCACATGTTACCGTAAAGGCAGTTATTGCAACACACAGTTTTAGTGAAAAGAAGTTATTGTGTCAACCTTATCCTAGCCAGCTGAGGTTAAACCAAGCTACTGAGAGATACTGATGATGCACATAGAAGTATAAACAGCCTTAGTAACTAGATTCAAAACACTGAGAGAAGTTACCCTTAATTAATTTTCCTGATGCAAAAAAATTTTTTTTTGCCATGAACAGATGCCTAAAATCATCTTGTAAGGCTGTCCTGGAACTAGCAAGATTATGAATAGCCTTTCACAGCAAAAAAGGGGATGCAGCAGGGTTGTGTGTTAATTTCTGACTCATCAGGCTGACCAAGCCTACAAAGCAAGGAAGTGCAGATAATAAATGTGACCATACAGGCCCAAAGCCAAACTGACCACTGTCACCAGGACAGAACAAATGGAGCCTTACAGGTCAGCTGACCACCAAGTTGTCACTTACTATTATATATTATCTGGAAGGAGAAAACGATAATTAAAAAAATCCTTATAAAGGGAAACCAAACTGTAAATATACTCTGACAGTGTAAACAAGTGTCTGAAACTTATAGTTTTCTGAATCTTTTCCTCAGTTAAGAGTTGTAACTTTGAAATTGCTGTTCTCTAACTCACATCCAGGAGGGCCACATTCTGTCCTGCTCAGTCTGAAAGCAAGATGTTTTACACAAACACAGATCAATATTTTATTCAAAATCCATGAATGAAGAAGGAAGGAAGGAAGGAAGGAAGGAAGGAAGAAAGAAAGGAAGGAAGGAAGGAAGGAAGGAGGGGAAGGAGGAAGAAAGAGAAAGAAAAAGAAAGAAAAAGAAGGAAAGAAAGAAAGAAAAAGAAAGAAAGAAAGAAAGAAAGAAAGAAAGAAAGAAAGAAAGAAAGAAAGAAAGAAAGAAAGAAAGAAAGAAAGAAAGAAAGAAAGAAAGAAAGAAAGAAAGAAAGAAAGAAAGAAAGAAAGAAAGAAAGAAAGAAAGAGAAAGGAAAATAAAAAGAAAGAAAGAGAAAGAAAGAAAGAGAGAAAATGAAAGCAAGCAAGCAAGCTGGTTTACTACTGTTCAATCTTATCACACTGTTTTTACACAAGGATTTGTTTAAGAAAGTAAGCAGTTCTCTATGCAGCTTTTTAGTTACTAAGCCATAAGGATTGTGTTATACTATTTCATAACCAGTTGCTGACAGTAAATTGGAATATGTTTTATCTTCCTCCAGTAAGGTATGCTCCTTTTTCTGAAAGGAACAAAATCATTGACTCTTTCTGTAGCAAGATAACCTCTACAACGTTCTTCCTAAAATCTGTTGTTTGGTTCCTTTGGACTCTAATCCTCCCCTATTTTTCATTTTGTTTCAGTCTAGTTGTACCTATTGTCTCAGCATAGGTAAGACCTTGAATCCAACACAGCCAGCAGCAGCAGGCATACTGTCTTTTGGAGATGTGATCCTCTGTTTCTGGTTTGTCCTCTTTTGTCATTGCCCAGGAGAGTTCCTCACTGCCATCAGTGATCTGAAAAGTTCAGGAACTCCTTTCCCCTGGGAGCCAAAGTAAACGGTTTTCCCATGGGTTAGAGAAGGGTGTCAGTTTGATTGTAACCAACGTCTGGAAAGTCTAAAGAACTTACTAAATATTTTCCAAGACCAATTTTGCTTCTTTAGGCTTGGTTCTTTCTTTCTAAGCACCCCCCCCCAGTATTACAAGATATTTAATATAATGATTCTGATTTATTTATTTCTTTTATGATGATCCAACTCAGGAACTAATCTGTTTTGTTGGATATGAGAGCCATGCTTATCTTAGTTCTACAACTCCAAACTAAAATCCAACAGTCACAAATATCATAGGATAGCCCCCCCTTTTTTTTTTTTGGTCCTGCTTTTTAAAGCTCACAGAGGGCGAAGAGATGAATTTTCAAAGATCTGACAAAAAAAAAAAAAAATTAAGTCATAATGGAAATACACTAAAGATAGTGAGGTAGGAATTTAATTAAAATATTGTCCCACAGCTGAAAAGTAGCCTGCTGAGCAACCTGCTGAAATTAAACTCCTATTCACCATATCTGAAGGTGGACTTCCACAGTGCTTTTCTAGCTGGGCCTTTATACCAGTGCATAAGAGCTCTATTGTTCATTTAATGCCACATTGTTGCTATGATCTTGGTCATATGACGAGGCTTTCGGCAGGCTATGCACATTCCTTTAAACTGTTGCATAATAGAAAGCAGTTGCTGAGCACGCTACTGAACACTTTACTGTTCTCCTTTTAGCCTTTCCTCATTGCAGAGAGTCTCCTCCTGCAGCAAAACTGGAGATGAAACTTTAGATGAAACATCCAGATACAGCAATTAGCACAGAGAATGAGTTATATTATACCTAGCTACCCAGCTACCTTCCATCTACCCTCCATAAGACCTAGAGAACTCTGACTCTGGTATACTGACTTTTTTAGCTAGCTTCAAAATTACTCAGAGGAAAAAAAAAAAAAAAGTCTCAAAATACCTAGAAGCAGAACTCCACAAAGTTAACCCTCGTGGTCAAGTGGAGAATATGTAATTTGGGATATGCCTTCTGTAGAGAACCACAAGAAAATGGAGAATTCAGTTCTGGATTTGTAGGCTTTTCTTAGATGAGGCTTCTGCAAGGTGGAAAGTTCTTTCGTCTTAGGGTGGTTACCAGGACACACACGGGGTTTACCAGGACACCAAGACCCACAGAGGATTTACCAGGCATAAACAAAATTGCAGGCTCTTCCTTTCCCTGCTAGCACTGCCCAGCCGTGTATGTGCCAGGTCACATGCTATAAAGATGAAATTACTGTACAGACAGCTCCCCTTGCCCCAGCCCCACTTGTCCCTCCAGGCAGTTACAGCCTTGCTAAGAGAGGGCCCTTCCACATCCTGCGAAGAGTAGGCAACACCATGACGAGATGGCTGCGCTCCTTGGAGCTCATTGTCTAAGGGTTATCAAGCTGGAAAAAACAAAAACAAAAACAAAAAGCAAAAGGGGAGAGAGAGAGAGAGAGAGAGAGAGAAAAATAATGAATCCTTCCCACGGGGTTACAGGATGGGAACAACTCCTTCTCCTGTCTTCAGAAGGGCATAGGCACAAGTCAGGTCATGCGACTCAGATCCTTCCTCCTCCTCTGCTGTCTCTGAGCAGGACATCACTTCCCCAGGTTCACTGACTGTGAGGGAGGATGAGGAAGATTTGAGACAGCAGGCACAAGCTTACTAGTCCCATATATTATTTTTTAAATCCATGACAGAGCAGTTATTCTAAAGGCTCTCTGTGGGTGTGCTGGAATATGAATCTGTAATCTGTGACTCTGTCATCTAAGGTGCTTTACCAGTGTATTTTGCCCTTGTTTTCTGTCTAATGAGAGTTCCTGTAAGTCAGGCAACTCCGAAGAAGCTCAGAAGGAGCTTAACTGGTGGCTCAGCACAGCATAATGGTGGAGTGGATAAGACTGTCTCCCTTCTGGTGTCTGTGTGGAAACCTGTCACCAAGGAGAAGGTGATTTTTCTGAAAGCCCTTAACTTCCAGGAAGCTTTTCTCTACTGCTGGATGCTTCTCATTTTAGAACAAGAAGGCTGAAGTGGAGTCTACAGAAACTTTCAGGCGTTTGAGGTGACATCTATGCTACGCCCTGAGCACCATCTGTGAGTGTTAACATCAGTAGGGACAGTGGAGGTTAGAATTGCTTTCTCTTATTGCACAGTCAGCCTCTGCTCCAGTCTGAACTCTTTCTTCTGTCCAAGGGAAGATCTCTAGTCATGTCTTGATGTGCTTATCTTCTGAGAAGGAGAAGCATCCAAGTTTCAGCTTGCAGTGCTTCCCCTCATTATAACTTCAGAGGGCTGTGTCTGCCCTTGCTGTAATAAAAGAAAGGAATTTTGATAATAATAATAAAGCCTGATTCTGCTTGGACAGATTGGGATATTTTACTGTGTCCGGTACAGCAGTACAAGAAAAGAAGTTTTGTTAGCTTCCTACAAAATAAACATATTTTTGGTTCAGTTCTTAGTGTGGGAGTTTCATAATAACAAATTAAAGCTGAAATAAAGCTGTGGTGAAAAAAGCTATGTTTAGTATTCATACAACTGTTCCATCCCCAATGTCCACAAAACATAACTAAGAAGCTGAAGAAAAAAAAAAGTACAATATTTGAAAGCAATTTAAAAATGTTACCCAGAACTAGCAGTCAGTGGATTGTTCTAACAGTTCCCTGGAGTATTTAGATAATAGCGGTTTTATATGCAGTGTTCAAGAAAGAGGAAAAACATTCCGCAGTAAGAACTGTGCCCAAAACACATACAAAAAGGATTCCAAATGAAATCTTCTGTTATACCCACAGCAGTACCCCCTCATTTGGAAAAAGTTTACCCTTAGTTTACAGAACTCTTTTATTTCCCTGTCATTCTCCTCTGCCCTGGCATTGAGCCAGGCTTTGTTTTGGGCTTTGTACTTTCTGAGGACCTCTTGCAGTTCATCTTATAAATAAAAGATCAAAAAAAATGGATATGTATCCCTAGTATCTATTAGTTTAACATGTCTATACCTGATTTAATAGATGAAGAGATAACTCATTCTCTCAGCGAAGTCATCCTTAAGATAAAATTTCTCAGACAGACATTCCCATGCAACTTGAAGTCTTTCTAAGTGTTACTTTCTCTGCATTGTATTTCATTCAGTTTTTGTTTAATAAGCAACAAGAAATGTTTTGTGACGTGCAGACATTTCCCATTTCAGTATCTGATCCTATCCTGTCTATCCTGATCTGAGAACAGATCCCTGTTCTCATTTGCTTGGGTAAGTTTTGCTTGGAGGAGGGGTGGTAATCTGTGAACTTTTATACCTGAATGGTTGAACTTGTGAGTGAAACCCAAAACTCTTTCTGTAGCTGCACTGAACATCTTTCAATATCACGAAGAAGAGATATAAGCACATCTGGGATCATTGCCAGGGGATTCTCAGGACAGAGCCTGTGCAAGTCTGAAGTCGCCCAAGTAAGGATTATTTCTGCATGTTGAGTCTGCAGATTGGACTTTGTCTTTGAACACTGTGTAGCTAATGGCCTAATGATGTTACTTGAAAAAAGCTGTTCTTAGATTAACAGGAAAATTGCAAATGAGGATTAAAAAAATTGAATTAGCAAGTTAGGTTATAGGAAAATTGGCTTTAAGTTATGAAAAAAGTATGGGTACAAAACAAACAAACAAACAAAAAAGCAAAAATAAAACAAGAATAAAAATATGCAGCCTTAGAAGAGAGACCATTGTACTCTTTTATGATTAGGCTAATGAAGCATGCTGACAGAATCGCTTAATGGTAGAAATATATGATTATTGTTATTGATGAGGTACTAACTTTAAATGTTTTAAATACGTGATTATTTTCCACTTTCATAGGAATCGTCAACATTCTCTCCTGAAGTCTGTCTTAGTCCTGAAAGGTTCTGAACTTACTATTCTGAAATAGCTGTTGTCAGGGAGATATGAATAGAATATTATAGGGATTTGTTTGCAGTCATTATTATTGTTATTTTCTTTTTTTTTTTTCCTCATTACTGGGAGGCAGTTTGGAATCTTAAATGTTTATTGAGCAATTAATCATCTAGCAATTATGGAAAATGGCACTTACTAAATGTACTAACATTTTACATTTACTGTCTAAGACACACATCCAAGATCAAAAGGTCAGGAACAGTCAAAAGAATCAACCAAAAGCATGGACAAGAAGAACGTAAGTAAAAGGAGATTAAACTGCTAATTGCATATCCTTTTCTAGTGGTAAAGTGAATTTTAGTTTGTCCACTGCCAGGTCCTATACTGCTTATTCTTATTAGTCTTACAGATCTAATATAGCCAAGAGGAGCTGAGCTGAATTTTACTGTGGCTCATGTACCTGTACTGTTAAGTCCAAGGTGCAATGGTGACATTGCAGCTTGTGAGTGATCATGTTTTTTTTGTTCTACTTACAAACTCTGTGTGCATTCTTGTTTGGTATTTATTAGTGGAGCCATTCAGGCAAAAATATGAAGACCAGTGCTTTACTTGGCTGTTGTTGATCTGGCTGAAGGAGAAGTGGAAAAGAAATATACATGAGCACTGGAAAAGTGGGTGAGCAGCTGAACTTACCCAAGCAAAGCTAACAGGGGAATCTCAAAAGAGATGAAGGAAAGAAGGCCAGCTTTTAAGTTTCCATTTTCAGTGGAAGACATTGTGTAAAAAACTGTGGCCAATCCCAAAGTTGATATTTGATTCCTACTCTAAATCTTCTTGCCACAAAGAGAATTACTGCTGGAAAACACAGTATTCTGGAGATATTTCAGTGGAGTGGTGAAACATTGAATGTATCTGCAAAAATAATGTTAGAAGCAAGGCAATTAGGAGAGGAATAATTTAGAGCAAGTGGGTTTTACTGTTCTTCTACAAACAGCAGAAATCTCTCACTGGACATTCAGAACACCTATTCTCAAGAGCTATAACAACCCATTTGAATTATACTTATTAACTGTCACTACATCTTTAACAGGACATCTCTTCAACCCTAGCTCAAGAACTGTCTGCCTAAGGAATATGTGCTTGTAATTTCACAACTTATTTTGCAACCATGTTTCTTCAATATTCATTCTCAATGCACAGATATTTTTCATATCAAATACTTAATTACAGGTAAGTGTACTCAGATGAGTGCACTTCCAAACACTTTATTCACTTAGGTTGCAGTTCAGCTAGTACCTTAAGTTGATGTAAGCCAGTCCTTCTCCAAAAGAATCCATCCCACTCTCATCTACCCACCACTTGTACCCACTTCCTGGTCCCAGTAGAGTTGTCTGTGTGACTGGAAGGCTAACTAGATCAGGGAACTTGTGCAGATGAAAAAAATAAGTATTTACCTTATTTCTTCCTCCCATCTAGCTCCGTGCTTCACTTCACCGCAAGGCTACACAAATATTTCTGCAGGAGCAGGAATCAACTGGCATCAGTAGGACTCCTATTTTCTGACATTGCAAGAGAACTGTAGCAGTTCAGCTTTAGCAGTTTGGTTCCATCTCTCTACTGAAGGTTTCTCTGTGCACGGATATTCAGAATAGAGTTTGCAAAAGTGGAAACACAACATGTTTCGACATGATGAAACACAACGTGCTTCAATACGGTGTACTGCAGCCTATTTAAACTCACCATCATTAACAACTTATATCAATCCTCCAGACTTTCCACAGAAGCATATACTGTTCCCTTTATGCTATAGAGAGTTAACCTCTAGTAAAGAGATGGAACAGACATTTGAGGAGTGGGACATTTTTAACCTTCTATATCCATTTATCAGTGCCTTAAAGGCAGGAAAAAAAAAATAATAACAAAAGGATCTTGGTGAAAACCTAATGAAGAAGAGCTATTACATTACTGCTATTCTGAGCTGGTTTTGAACATAAACAGGCCATCACAGATATCAGTATAACCAAAATCCTGTTGAATTTTTAGGGTAGAAGAGGATATCTACAAATAGAAAAGGAGAAGAAAGAGCTTCTGAAGAACAGTACAAGGACTCCTTACACCAGCATTGGAGTCAGAAACAGCTTTGTGTGAAACTTACATTTCTGGCAAAACCACATTCAAGATTGTTTCTAACAGACACTGGTGAAGAGAGAAGGTATTATGATCATAAGTCTTTTCAGGCTATTTACTATGTTAAAAGTGAAGTTTAAGAGGATTCTATGTGGTTACACCCAAGCAAAATCTCAAAAATTGTGTGGAGAACAATGAAAGGGCAAGACCAAACACAGGGAAGTAAAGAGTTAGGAACCTGTAAGTCCAGGATGAGGAAACCATACTATATGGTACTGATATTTCTGTTGAAGAAAATCACCGCTTGCACAACAAGCTCCTCTGAATTCCTTTACAATAATATGAAAACCACTCACAATAGGCACTGCTACAAATAAAATTCAAAGTGTGGAAGAGAGATGAAAAATGAAACAGACACCAGCAGTAACAGTAAAGTGCTGTGCACCTAAGTCTTGTTTTAAAGACCAGGTGTGTACAAGGAATTAGGTACTGCCTTAATTTTTTACTTAGCAGCACAAGCATTCAAGAGGAAAGCCATATTGGTCTTTAAGGTTTGCAAGATTTTTGAGAGGCTAGTTTTGCAGACCAGGTCATTAATTCATTCTCTGTAGTAAGCAACAGCTCTGATCTGAGCTCCAAAAGGAGATGAATATACAGTAATAACCATCCTTTTCAAGGTTAATTTGGCAAAACTTTCTCCTTCCCTTACTTCTACCCCTACATTTAAGCCAGCTTGATGCTGAATGAAAGGGTTTGCTACTGGCAGCAAAAGGTGTCAAACATATGTATCTTAATATACTTAAAGCATAGATTTGTACTCGGGCTGCAAAAAAGCAAGTTACATTTAATTACCAAGATAGTAAATAAAAAAAAAAAAAAATGCATAAAGCATTATCTGAATTTCTCTAGGTTAACAGAGAGAAGACAGATGAGAAAATTGCTATGATTCACCGAAAATTTGGACAGTGAAACAGAAAGTGGTGTAGCAGAGACTTTCAGCTGCAGTAAGCATTTTTGTTGTTAAAATGAAATAAAAATTTCTTTTACTGTCTCTGTAGTAGTAGTCTTCAGAGAAGTTGATTATGCATAAGGTGCATGGTGTAGAAGCACTTAGAAGTAAGTGCCAAAACTTAGCAGTGAATGAGAAACATTTTTAGAAGGCTACAAAATTAATGATTCCTTTAAATCATATATATATGCAGATTTTGTACGTAAGAAATACAAAATCTACAAAATAAAGTCAAATCCCTTACCTCCAAGCTCCTTCCACAAAACCAAAAAAAAGTAGAAACAAAGTTGAATGTTACAGAAAGAAACCCAGACCATTAATCTTTCAGAAGAACAGCAGGCTGCTTAGGAATTTGGTAGCCAAGGGACGTAACAGCTGGCTAAGTTATGTAGCTACATATTACAATGTCTGTTTAGAAACAACCCTCAGATAACACACTGTGGGAAAGTGTTGCTACATTTTACATCTTGTCCTTTGCAGTGGTAAATTCATATTCACAGCAGGTGATCATTTCACCCCCTTCAGCACAGGATTCAGTGCAGAACAGGTGTTAAAGTCCTAAGGACAAACCAAAGAAAGCAAGCTCCAATGCAGTAGAGCGGACAAAATGTTCTAGAAGGAGCTTGCTAATGCAAAGTATTCTGTAAAAGAGTGATTAGGAGCTTACAGGAAAAATGCCCAATCTATTCAACTTTTGGCTGATTCGTTCCTATTCCTTCCTGACTATTTCCTCTTGAAGACTGATGACAGATTCTTGTTGGCCACCTCAAGACTCTGACATGAGATATTTGTAACTTTGTCACTACATTCTAATTAATATTCTTGAAATAATGACCTTATACAGTCTCCATGTGTGATTTTTTTTTTTTTTTTTTTAATGACTGGGAAAAATGAGAAAGGGGGCAGCCCATGTTGGCTTAATCCTGTTCTGGATTTATTAATTCTCTGCCTATCATATTCCTTTTCCTATCCCACATGGATAGTTTCCATGTATAAGTGTTGAAGAGAGAAATTGCATTGGCTTGGCTGTTGGCCAAGAAAGTTCCTTTATGTAGCCCTTATTTAATGGCAACTTTTTAAAAATTCTGAACTAACAGGGAAAACACGCTGGGGTGCATAAATATCACATCAGGAAGGTCATTCCATCGGGCAGACAGCAAAGGACATCTGGAGAAAGAAGCGTGTGGCCATACTAGTAACAATAACAACATTTTATGCTGGTACCTCCAGGATTCTCATATCCAAAAGGCCTTCTGCAGCCAACGTCTAGGAGTGAGGATTCTAGGTTTATGTCTCACACCACGAGAAGTTCTTGCTCACCTCTGTATGGCAATGACCGAAAGAAGAAACACTACTTATGAGAATGAGACCATTATTTTTGGCATCAGCCATGCCTGGAAACCTACTTGTTACTGTTTCTTAAATTCTTTGTTAGATTCCTTTTCCTGTTGAAAAGCACTGGTGGTCTGAAACAGTTCAGATTTTTCTCTGTAAAAATTCCAAGAAAGAGAAAAAGAGAATATTTGTTGTTTTGATGCTTTGTAAGTCATGATGCAAAGAAGCTTATGTTTTCAATTTTCTATAATAAAAAAAATCTCATTTGAAGCGGAAATCTTCAAATGATATTTTTGTTTTCAGAAATTTGATGTTGGAGGTCTATGTTTCCAGTGCGTGCATATGCAGAATGGAGTAGCACACAATATGATAAGACACTAGATACATGCTCAGCTTGCAGCATGTTCTAATCTTTTAAGAACGCAATAAGCATCACTGACTTCTTTTATTTCTAAATAGGAGGTATATATGGAAATTGCTTGGAAACAGCAAAGAATCAGAATCAGAATCAGATTTCATAGCACCGAGGATATACCTTTAGCAAAACTCTAGGACCATGGCTTGAGCTAGCTGTAAAACTCGCCTTCAGGAAGGATATTAGAGACCTTTCTTTCTTTGGCTAAAACAAAAAACAACCCCCCTCTCACCAGACCGCCCCCCCCCCCAAGATATGCCTTGTTGTTACTATGATGTTAAATTACACATTTTTTATCAGGATATATAACACAACCTTGTCCAATGAATTGATGCGCTTTTA
>VXAL01006993.1:4729-26978 GCA_013399475.1 Chauna torquata
TTTTCACAATCCTCTACCCCATCACACTGGGTTGGGGGGGTGGTGGGAGAGTGAGCGAACAGCTGTGTGGTGCTTAGCTGCCTGCCGGGTTAAACCACACCAAACTCTTAGGAAACATTTGTTTGCCTATGGTAGTTATTAAAAGCAAGAACAAAGAAATGAGCATGAACTAGAAGGTATGGTAGTATATAACAGGTCACTGCCAACAATATAATTTTTTAAAAACAAGTGTTTTTCTGTGGGTGCAAAGCCTATTTCTTAAATGAACAATAGCAATAAACAATGGCACCATGATAGAAATATAAAAATATTCATGAAGTGAGTGAAATTCTTATGTGCATTCTTGCACAAAAGATTAATATGAGTGTCTGAAGTAATAATAGCCTGTTGTGGTTTAGCCCTGGCAGGCGGCTGAGCACCACACAGCTGCTCCCTTGCTCTCCCCAGGTGGGATGGGGAGAGAATCAGAAAGGTAAAATCTCATGGGTTGAGATAAAGACAGGTTACCAGGGAAAGCAAAAGCAGCACGCGCAAGCAAAGCAAAACAAGGAATTCATTCACTGCTTCCCATGGGCAGGCAGGTGTTCAGCCACTGCCAGGAAAGCAGGGCTCATCACGCGTAATGGTTTCTTGGGAAGACAAACGCCATCACTCCCAACGTCCCCCCCTTCCTCCTTCTTTACCCCAGCTTTTATTACTGAGCACGATGCCACATGGTGTGGGACATCTCTTTGGTCAGTCTGGGTCACCTGTCCTGGCTGTGTCCCCTCCCAGCTCCTTGTGCACCCCCAGCCTCCTCACTGGCAGGGCAGCACGAGGAGCTGAAAAGTCCTTGGCTCTGTGTAAGCACGGCTCTGCAACAACTTAAACATCAGTGTGTTATCACCGCTATTTTCATCAAAAATCCAAAACACAGAATCATACCAGCCACTAGGAAGAAAATTAACTCTATCCCAGCCAAAACCATGACATAGACTGTTTGAAAATCCGCTTGAGCCACCTGAAAATAAAGCCAGCCACAAGAGTGCAATGAAATAAATGTGAACTGCCTTAAATATCTTCGTGGCGATAACCATAAAGCTTCTAGGCAGTTAGTTGCATTTGCTAATATAGGGAACTTTTATTAGTAGATGTTCTGGAATTTGTGAAATCATCCCCTTGAATCAATTGTTTCAAAAACATAGGTGTTCACAAGATAATTAATAACCAATTACCTCTGGCTTTAGTGTCATTTAGCAATCCCAGTAATACTTACTATTTACATAAGTACGATGATTGACTCTTTTTCTGTAAATGAGATAACATTATGGGAAATGACATCATAACAATAGTTACTTCACAGAGAATGATTAATTCTTCTTAGTGATGGAGGTTAAACGTTTTCTGGGGGACCTCACACTTCCTTTTGGTGAATCAGTAGTCTAGTCACCAGTCTCTCCCTTTCTACCCCTAAGCTTAAGTCATACACATGTACAACTGTAGCCATATTTCTAACCACAAATGACCATGGTATTAGAGGCTCCCCTGAGAGACAGGGGTGGTGAGTGTGAATTGTGCTGCCTGGTGGAATCAGGCTGAGATCACCAGTTAGGACATCAGTAAATTCTGGTTTCCTTTGTCAAATTTAAATCAAATGGCAAAATGCTCATTAGTTCCAAGTGAGGCAAGATGAGGTCCTCAAAGTTTTTTTGAGAATAGTAAAATCCTTAAGCCATTTAAAGTCTAACCCCAAAGGTTACTCAATATTTGGCTTCTCATGTTATTAACATTCTGTAATAAATGTCCATGGAAGTATTTATATTTGCCTAAGGTTCACTTTATTTGGAATCCGCTCTCATACTGGATTTGACCTTCACAAATTTTGTTCCATAAGGAGTGACCTTTAGTTTAGTCTCCTGTGTAAAGAAGTGACTATGTTATCTGATGCTTTTCATTCTCCAAGTTGCTAAACCAAAAATATAGGAATAATTTTAAATATCTGCTATAAATATCCCATTTTGCTACTGTTCCATACAAAATAACATCTTTTCTAATATGCAAAGTTCCAAAATTATGTTAGCATTGTTTATTTCTTAATACTCTCTCTCAAAAAAAAAACCAGAAACTTTTTGTTATACTCAGACATTTCTCCTGTTTACCAAAAATATGAGCACATTGGACTGAAGAGTTTCATGAACATAAATTCAACTTAAATAGTTTTCTGTTCCTTTAAAATGTTAATTATTTGATAGCATTTCATTATAAACATATTCAGACGCCAAAGAAACTGAAAAAAAATTACTTTGAGAAGTGTGCACATGTTGCTGTTGAGTCAAATGCTGGCACTAATAACACAAGCGCATATTTAGAGCATGTTCTTTAAAAAATATCACTTTAGAAATGTTACAGTCCTGAAATAAGAAAAATTAACTGACTTAAGCTGAAGAAAAGTGGTTGTGAGTTGATATAGGGGAAAACTTTTTCACCCTGTGGACAATGATGTGTTGGAAGAGGTTGCCCAGAAACTAAACAGCCTCCATCCTTTTCAAGGTCTTCAAGACCCAGCTGAACAAAATCCTAGGCAACTTGATCTGACCCCATAGCTGACCCTGCTTTGAGCAGAAGGTTGGACTAGAGACCTCCTGAGGTACCTTCCAGCCTGAGTTACCCTTTAAACCTAAGAAAATTGTTCTTATTATCCAGTTTTGTCTACTGATGAGAAACCATCCTCAAGTATAAAGACTCAGTTTATATCTTTACTCAGATGCGTTCCACTCAATAATTAAATATCTTTGCGTTAGGAAACCGGCTGGCTACTACGTTGCATGTGTCTGTGTATGTGTGTGTATCTTTGTCTGTATGTATAAATACATAAGGATTTCAGAATGTTTATGTTTGAGATTGAAATGAACTAATAGCTTCTCCAAAATATTCTGAAGCCATCATTAAAGTACTGTAACCAAAGATCAGAAAATGAGAAGCATGGGGAAAAAAACATTAATTACTTTAGGTGAACCATAAATGTTATTATTCTGTAGTTGGACACTGAACAACAGTTCACTCTGGTCTTTATTTTATCTGCACTTGGTTAATTTACTTTACAGTCATGGACCATGGCCACTATATAAACTAAAAATAAATGTTGTTCATACATTCTTAAGTATATATAGATACAGTGTAGCATCTATATCTATATTCTTGTTTTGTACATATGCTTAAAGTGTTGATAAATGTATTACAGTGAATCTTAGGAGTTATTTTTATGTAGTCTTACCTCTGCAATACAAGCATTAACTTCTCTAACTTATGTTCATATATATAGTGTGTGTAAAATATTTTCCCTTTTCTGTTCAAGAATCTTAAGATGATAAGAACAATTTACGACTGTAACTGCTTCTTCAACCTATGATGTCTTTATAACTCAGCCACCTCAGGTCATCAATTCTAGGACAGTGCAACTCTCAAACTGCAGCCTTCTGAGAGGCTAACAGGAAGCGATCTCCTTCCTTTTGTCAGATATGTCCAAAATAGTTTCTTTTTAATACTGTGTTAAACTCATCTCTTTGATACTCTTTTTTTTTTCCTCTCTCTGTCTCATTTTCAGTATCCTCTTTTTTTCATTTCTGGTATCATCTTACAAGCTGACCACAATACCCAAAATATTTCATTCAAAGGATAGAAATGTTCACACATCAAGCCACTTGGAAATATGTTTAAAAAGAAATATCACTAAAGAGAGGTATCTAAATTTTGGATTAACCAAGTTTGGAAGTGGAAGAACGCACATAATATTGCATTGTGTTTATGTTTATAACATTTTTCTGTGCCTTAACCTTCCTAATCCACAAGTATTGGACTCCCAACAGTTCAGATAGTATGAGGTTTCACAGATACTGGATGCTATAGAACAGCCAAAGACAAGAACACAGATTTGGAAGGAATAGAGACAAAGGCCTGAAAACTGAGGTTAAATAATAACCTTAGATGTTAGGGAAACACATATAAATTTTAGAGCTCTCTACAAACCAGTGTCTCATAATGCCTGTTTTCCTCGTTTTCCTCAGGATAATAGGGACAAGACGAAATGCTCCCTTCACATCTCCCGTTTTTTCAGGCTATTGATACTTATATAAGGATGGAGGAACTCAAACCAATGAAAAACAGCTCCTACCAATAGCAAGAGGTACGTAATATCTGAACAGTTTAAGTTTAGTAGTGGGAAAAGCTGGTTTGTAAGACAAATGTTAATATTTTTCTTTTTTTCTTTCTTTCTTTTTTTTTTTTTTTTTTTTTNNNTTTTTTTTTTTTTTTTTTTTTCCACAGGAGGATTCTGGGGCCTGACTCTTAAAGTGCTGGTGACATGTAATGTATAGGAATAAAATGATTTTCTTTTATTTGTTTAAACAGCAATGCCGTATTCATGTGTTTAACTCTTCTCTGCTGATTAATTACATGTTTTTGTTGTTTGCAGCAATGACGCTTTTCTAGTCTATTTATGAAATTAAGCTTTAGCATTACAGAATCACAGAATCAAGAATTATCTAGTCTGGAAGCGAACTGCAGAGGTCATCTAGCACAGTTCCTGCTCAAACCATGCCTAATTAAGTCAGGTTGGTTAGGGTAATGTCCAGCCGAGTTTTTATGCAGATTCCACAGCCTGTTCCAGCTATCAACCACCCTAATGGTAAATAAAAACATAAATACATACATAATCCTAATTTTCCGTGTTCTAACTTCTGCAACTTTGAGTCTGCTGGTTGGACCTCCAGAGACCCATCTTTTTTTTTTTTCTGTGAGTTTGTGATAAAAATTTGCTTTATTTGTAGGTTGCTGCTCTTTGATAAATATTTTATATTTCTGTCCCAAATTTAGACTTGATAATTCACTGTTCTACATAATAATGTATAACTCCTCATAAGATGATAATAATTTCCTTTTCAGGTAGCCAAATGTCATGGTGAATGAAGAATAAAAAATAGACTAATCAAGAGAGTTTCACTTCTGAAGCTGAAAATACCACAAACCACTACAGTGAGTACCATTTAAACAAGTACTGCAAGCAAAATTTCAGAGCACAAAATCCTGAAATCCAGCGGATACCTAAAAGGATCATAGTAGACCCCACAGGTGGAACAGAGTTGGTTTGATATAGTTTTGTGTCTTACATCATCAATTTTCAGCACAATAAATCATAGCTGACTACATGTTTTCCTATAGAAGACAACAGTCATGAAAACGTCTAACAAAGACAGAAACTGTGGCTTGAAGATTGATGGATTAATTCTGATCAGCAAAGATCACCATAAATGAATTCTGTTAAACAGCCCTTTATAATTAAAAAAAAAAAAAAAAAAAAAAAAAAAAAAAAAAACAAAAATACCATCTTAAAAAAAAAAAAAAAAAAAGTAAAAATCAATGACAAATGCCATCTTAGAACAATCAAGCCAAGGTTCAAAATCTTAATAGTAGGGCAAAACCAGCCATATACATTGTAGTGGGATTTCTTAACTCAGGGCAATATCATCAATGGATCTACTTGCAACAAAGTTGCAAGTAGTGAAACTGTGAAACTGTCTGCACAGACATTGTTAGCAAAACATTGGTGTTTCAAAACAAGAATCCATTTCTCCTGAACTGGATGTCATAGTGAAAAGAAACAGGGTTAGTTTTATTAATGTTCAGTTTTCAAAACATTCACTTGTTTACATCAGAAAAAGAAAATAGCACAGGGAAAAATGAAGCAGTACCTACTCATGAGGTAAGATGGCATTAAGTATTGGCAAGAACCAGTTTATTAAATGTGTTGGTGTCACCCAAGGCTACAGAGGACAGGCAGGATCCTTCAGGGATCCTTGGCAGAACGAGGACTAGCCACAGGGTTGTGGTTATAGAGATTTTTTATTACATAAAGAGCCAGCTGCACATCTTACCGATATCTATGCTCTGTAGCACTCAGCACAGCTTGCAGCCACACAGGATTTCCAGAGCTCCCAGTCACATGGACCTCCCAGCGACTGGGACCTTCTGCAGCTCTGGCCAAACTCCAGTCACTCAGCGTGCAACATAACAGCCCTGACCCAAGGAAACCCCACGGGTCACTCACGCAGCCCTGAGGATACCCCAAGGGTCACTCTTTCTCATGGTTTTGGCTGGGACAGAGTTAATTTTCTTCGTAGAGGCTCACACAATGCTGTGTTTTGGATTTTTGATGAAAATAGCAGCGATGTTTTTAGTTGTTGCAGGGCAGTGCTTACACAGAGCCAAGGACTTTTCAGCTCCTATTGCTGCCCTGCCAGTGAGGAGGCTGGGGGTGCACAAGGAGCTGGGAGGGGACACGGCCAGGACAGGTGACCCAGACTGACCAAAGGGATGTCCCACACCACATGGCATCGTGCTCAGCCATAAAAGCTGGGGTAAAGAAGGAGGAAGGGGGGGACGTTGGGAGTGATGGCGTTTGTCTTCCCAAGAAACCATTACGCGTGATGAGCCCAGCTTTCCTGGCAGTGGCTGAACACCTGCCTGCCCATGGGAAGCAGTGAATGAATTCCTTGTTGTGCTTTGCTTGCGTGCGCTGCTTTTCTTTCCCTAGTAACCTGTCTTTATCTTAGCCCATGAGTTCTCGCACTTTTACCTTTCTGACTCTCTCCCTCATCCCACCTGGGGAGAGCAAGGGAGCAGCTGTGTGGTGCTCAGCTGCCTGTCAGAGCTAAACCACAACCCTCAGTGGACACGGGGTCCCCCAGCCTTCACCTCCCAGCAGCTTGAGCTCCAGCTAAGGCCTCAGCCTGCTGCTGCTGGGCTTTATGGCCTGTGCTCCCTGTGCTGCCCTGTGTCTGGCCTGGCCACCCAGCACCTGGGTCCTGATAATGTTAACGAGCTTAATCACCCTGTTAATTGGTGTCCGCACACCCCGGTGCCAGAGAGAGGGAGAGAAAAGCAGAGAGGGTGGTACATGAGCAGCCTGCTTACCTGTCATGGATGTTTGCAGTGTGCATTTGCTGTATTGCTGATGATGCTAACCGTTCTACCAGGGTCAGGAGCAGTGGGTGCTGGTTACAGTTGGATGTTACAGTAAATGTAGTTAGCAACACTACGCTTTAAAGAGGAAATTTGTGACTATTTATAAAGATAATGTTGATTTGTTGATATACCTCCTAGTGTACACACAGACACGCATGCACAAAGTTTTTGCAGGGAGGAAACAATGTTAAAGAAAATACTGAACAAGCAAAAAGAAAAAGAAAATGAAAAAACCTCCAAACAGATCTTCAAAACATTTGTTATACTGAAGGAAGCAGAAGATCTTAGCCTTCAAGACCTTGCATGGTGACTTCACAGTTGGGACAACAGTAGTAAGTAGTGTAAAAAAAGCTATATGAAGTTATAGATTTTTTTTTTTGCTCTTGGAGATGTTTCCTTTAGCCTTTACCAATGGAAAAAATATTCCTTGCAGAATATAAATATGCTATTTACTTTTTGTGCATGTCAGTAAAAAATTTTTTTCTCATTTTTGTCAATACCTACAATTTTCTCTTACACATCAAAACCATAGGTTTATTAGAATTATTACTAAATTCCCCTATTAGAAAGATTGATCTATCTTGCCCTGAATGTATAAGCATCCCACAGTTTGAACATACACTTTAAGGATAAATATAGTCTGAACATTTTAGATTAGGAGAACTAGAGTGCTTTTTTAGTTTTACTGATCCCAAGCATGTAATGAGTGAAAGTTATATAGACTTGTTTTGCTTTCTAAGTTACCACTAGTCCTTGAATTGCTTACAGAGCTGAACACACCTGAGGTGGTTTTTTTCATCACAAGTAATGATGTCACAGACTGGTAACCCTGTCTTCCAGAAAACCTCATTTCCTCGGTATATTTTTATTTTTAAAATCTCAGTCAAATTTGTCATAAAGTAGCAGTCACTTGTTTAATAAATAGACCTGGAGATACATTGCCAAAATTTACGTATTTGTCTAAGTTTGTTCCATTTCAATAAACTTGGTGTGAATATCAATTAGTGTTTAGAATTATCTGTAAACTGATATACTTATTTGGTGGCTGGAAATTCTATGTTTTAACATATAAAACCAGGGTCAAAGATCCCAGGGCTTCTAAATTATTGGCACTAAGTCAGGTATCTGGGTGTCATCCACATAGCTGATATTGCTTTACCTTTCGTGAAGAATTTCAAAATGATAGTGGTTTGCTTTGTATGGAAATGAAATAAAATTTTGAAATATCAAAACCTTGAAAATGTTTTGACTGAATGAAACATGAAATAGATTTTCTTATTATTTTTTTTAACTTCTCAGCTCTAATTGAGGCTGCTTCCCATCATAAAAAAACAGTGTATTTGAACACTGTCCACACTGCACTTTGTACTCTGCCTTCAATATTTTGCGGAAGAAATTGTAGACAGTATTGAAATGTTTTGGTATCCTTTACTAGTTGCTATTGTCACCACTAACGTCACCACTAACATAATTCTAATGAATGAGTTGAAACCAGATTAGGCTGGAGTCAAAGCTGCTTTTGATTTCTTCATTTCACACATTATACATGAACTAGTTCATAAATGTATCATGAAAAATGTTCTTAAATATTCTGTGAGTTTAAAAAAATATATCCAATGATGCAGAAATTGTTTTTGATATATGGGATAAAGAAGAAACTGAAACAAAGTTCACTGTCTGTTGTTCCTTTGTAAACACATAGCCACTGGAACACATCTGTGACAAACTTGGGTGGAATAAGTGCTAAAGTCTTCTGAAATATTTACAAAAGCAAGCCACATAAGTAAATACTAATACTAAAAATATTAATAAAAATACTAAATCTACAAATTTTGCTGTATTTGGACAGATTTGTAGACGTTACTGGAAAGCCTAAACCAAATTTAGACAAAGAAACATGTTCATCACACTTCATCTTGCTTCACAATTTTTTAATCTTTATTATCTCTTCATGAATGTAAAACTCTTAAGTCCTTTGTCCCCAGATTTGAAATATACCCATAGAAATTAATTCTAAATCTGTGTTACTCAAAGATTATTTGTATATTTCTAATGAGGCTGTGATGTGTCTCATCAAACTAATGTTTGTCAGTGAAATATAAGTTAAGAACTGTGGCATTGACTTCCGTATCTGTAGTACAAATTGATGGAATACTTGGTAGAGAAAAAAGCCTGGCTTAATGCGTCTTGAATGTCATCACTAGCATTTCTGTCCAGATCAGTGTTTCAGATATACATCACACCTTTCTTTACAGTTCAGGTATGCTTGCAGAAAGAACACAGTAGCTTTATATTTCACCTCATTACCCAATCAAACCCCAAGGTACCTCTACAATGTAGGTTTCATTTTATTTTCTTCAGCTGATTTCACTTGTCTGGGGAGTTTTCCTTAGAATTTTCAACAAACCCAGAGGGTTGACTTGCTGAAAGATCACATTAAGGCAGAAAGTTCATACATTAAGTAACAACCATCATTTATCCTTTGAGCATATAAAAATGCAGTAAATGAACTTGATAAAATGTCTCTAAGTAACAGCAGAGAATTGACATAATTTTAGAAAAATATGATTTTGTATTTTAAAAGTTGCTAAAATTTCTTTTTCATGGCCTAAGTGTTTTTGACAACTGCAAGGCAGAAGACCTTCATTAATGTGGAGTAGGCAAAGGTGCTGTTTCAACGGTTAAAGAGTTTTCCAAGCTTCCAGGGTGTTTAAACCATGTCCTATGAGAGAGATTCTCTTGGCTTAGATACCTTTTCTGGTCATTTTACCATCTCACAGAGTCCTCCGGTAATCATAGCAGCTGATGCATGAAAAGCTCATGCTCAAAATATATTTAGGATACTCTATTTTCTTTGCCTACAATTTACCTTAAAGTGAGGAGGAACAGCAAGGCTATGAAGCTCTCTTGCTGTGTTTTGTAGAATACCCATGTTTGCTGGACTACCATTTAAAAATCTCTAACTTTCAATGATCCTAGAACTTCATTAACTCATTCAGCACTGAAAAATAATACAAAGTGCTGGAAGGCTTAGTATCCCCTACAAGTTCCCTGAAAAACAGAACTGTTCCCTTCAGATCAACATCCAAAACACTGGCGTTTTTCCACATGTATACACTAAAGAAAAACTGGTATTTTCTTGTTATAAGTCAGTATAAATACCATAAAAATAGTTCTGCTATTGTATTTTTTAAAATATTTGTTATCCTTAGTGCCACCGTCTATACATACAGGAAAGTTGTAGTTATTTGTATTAAACAAACAAAAATCATATTTTTTTAATATTGCTTTATAGATTTACTTAATATTCTGGACAGCATATTTATGACAACTAATTTTTTTATTTTATTTTTTAATTAAAGGTGTGACGGGAGATGAGATAGTAGCAGCNAAAAGAAAGACAACAGAGTTCCATATCTTTTCTTCTTTAACAAAACTACACATTTGGTACTTTTCTTATTGATAAAAGATACCTGCTCAGGTTGAGGTTTTAGAGATTCTCAGCATCTCTCATTCTTAGTAGGGCTATTTCCCAAATTATACTTTCAAACAAAATTTAAGGCAATTGCTTCCTGTAGTATTTTGTGGGCAGGAAAGTGAAAATGAAACATCAGTTGAAAACCAATTTTGTAAAATACAAACATTATATTGTGAATGTATATTTTTGGTGGGTTGTAATAATTTATTCTCCAATTTGATTTTACTCTACTGTCCACATTGTATTGCAACATTATTTGAACTCTAATCATTTAGAACTGCAAGTGCTACTTTTATTTTCCACAGAAAAAAATATCTCAGTATCTCTCCTCTGTAGCATCCTTTTATGTGCCTTATACATACCAATAATGCAGAGTCGCAAAACATTTTTAGTTCAACTTTAGATGGCTTTGAAGCTTCCAAGACAGTGAGGGTTCATGGCTGGCTGTCCTGAAGTGCTTTTGCTTTTTGGTTATGGCTGCCTGCTGCAGTTTGTATAATCAACTAAAGCAAGTGGTCCTGAATTACTCTTTCTGGCATGTGTATATAAGAATAAAAATACAACATGTGAGGTTAGGATTTTTGGAAATGTTCTTTACTCATTAAAAAGTCAACTTCCCACTTGAACGTTATCCAGTTTAAACCAGATTTTCACAGAATAATTGAGTTTGGAAGGGACTGCTGGGGATCATGCGGTCCAAGAGCCTGCCCAAAGCAGGGCAAAGTCAAAGCTAAATCAGGTCGCTCAAAGCCTTACCCAAGTGAACCTTGAAAATCTGCAAGGATGGAAATGCTATAGACTTCTCTGAGCAGCCTCTTCCAGTGCTGAGATGTTCTCATGGTGAAGATTCTTCTCTACCTAACTGGAATTTCCCCTTCTGCAACTTGTGACCATTATTTCTTGCTTTCTGCTGCAAATTCCCAAGAAGAATCTATCTTTATCTTCTTTATAATCCCCTGCTCCTTTCAGGTAGTAGAAAACTACAGTCAGGTTCTCCTAAAGCCCTTTTTCTGCCAGCTAAAGTACAGCTTTTTCAGCCTTTCCTCATAACCTGTATTATATCTACAGCTCCTGTATATGGCCCGCAGTAGACTCTTCCCTGGGAAAGGGGCCAAAAACTGGGCATAGTGTGCCAAATGTATTTTCGTGTGTGCCAGGAAGAGGGGAACAATCATTTCCCTCCAACTGGCTATATGCTTACTAATACAGCCCAGTATGCAGTTACCATTCACCACAACAGCACACGGCTCGCTCAGGTTCAACCTGTCCACTGAGACACATTTTTGTCCTGCTTCTATTGCTTCTTCATGTCATTATTTGCTTTTGTCCTTTTTGATCTTTGTGATGTTCCTGTTGGCCTCTTCCTCCAGGTCTTGGTTTTCATCCTTCATTACTACGTTTTGAGAACCTAAGCAGCACGTTCAACAACAAAGAAAAGGCCCTTTTGCCCTAGTTTCCAAAACAGGATCAAAAGCTTACTGTGAAGATGGGGAGGGGTGGGGGGAAGAAAAAGAAAAAAATCCTGTATGTTTAAGTTACGATTTCTAGGGGGAGTTGGGTTTTTTTGTTTGTTTGTTTTTGTGGGTTTTTTTTTTTTTTTTTTTTTTTTGGTTTTTTTTTTTTTTTTTAAATACNTATGTTTTTCTTGAATAATACTGTTTTGTTTTTAAAACACATTTTAAGTTTAAGACATCAGGGCAATGTAGCTGCGTAATATTTTCCAGTTTTCCTATCAAATAATGGCAGTTCTATATCACTTGGGTGTTTGGAAAGTTAATTAATTCCCATGGAGATGGAATGTAGGCCTCTGATGCTAATCAAAACTATACTTAACAACTTCAGTTAATCACGTTATAACATGATTACACAAATTATCAGTTCTATATCTGTTATTAATATCTAAATACATACGTAAAGTGTTTCATTCCCTAGGAATGGAGTATGATTCACTGAATAAACCCCTACAATGCGGTAGGAGACTACAAAAGGTTCAGTGGAGATAGCCAAGGGTGATGTGCCCACTAAGCTCAGAATAATGATCTTGAAGGTCCTTTCCAACCTTGTGATTCTGTGTGATTCTGTGAATATAATGCAGGGTGACCGACCACAGCTGTTGCAGAGAAGCTGACTTTATCTCAACACAGTAAGGAAACGTGGGTGGCCTTTGTTTTAGATAAACAGCTACCAGCAGTTTAATGGATCATCTGGTGGTGTAAATCTTTCTCCCTGAGTTCATTAAAAAAGTGTGAATGTCTCCCTGAGTTGACCAGACCAGCATGGGGGGCAGTGAATGCATGGCTCAGCCTGACATGGACAACAAAACTAAGCAACTAGCAAAAGAATTTCAAAAAGCAACAGGCTTGGGCTGGTTTCAATCCAGGTATTCCTTCCCAGTGTTGTGTCAGTGATCATACACAGACTGGTAACAGGAAACACGTTTTTACTGTGATCCAACTGTACATTGCAATATTGTGTTTGTAAAGTGATTTCAGTATATTGCTGTATCACTTTTCTAAATCAAAATTCCATGTAACATAAAATATCTTTGAATAAGTAAATTTGATATTAAACTTTACATATGGAATACTTTCACATGAAATATCTCCAAGAACATAGAGAGTATTGGACACAGGCATAAAGGTGAAGTGAATGTTTTCCTACATAATCCTGACTATAGTAATGAGCTTTTTCCACTTTTCCTGAAACCTTTCTTCTGACAGGTTTTGAAGTTGTTCAACATCTGTACTTCCAGGCATATTGCTGCTTATATTTCAGTCTATTAAAGATTCTTATTACCTCTCAATAACAGAAAAGTCTCGTTTGGGAATCTTGAAAGTACTGATACTATAAATGTGCTGAGTGGTTCCAAGGACAATGACAGTTTAAGAAAAAAAATCCCTCAGGTCAAGGTAGAGGTGTTTTCCTAAATTTAAGCATTCATCTTTGCCTTTGGAAAATTTACCAGTATCAAGAAAAGCTGACTCATTGAAAAACAGTATTTTACTATCTCCATAGAAATCAGAAGGTAGATTTACAATTTCTGAACAGAGAAGCTCAAAACATCTTTTTTTAATAGTGGAATTTTTAGATATAGCAGGGGAAATAGTATGAGGAAAGACAGAATGGACCACTCTGAGAAAACGGAAGAAAAAGCCTAGGGTTACATTGGTACTCTGGTACTGTAATATTGGACAGACATTTAATTAAGACACAGGTCTCTTAACAGCACAATTAATTTCTGTTATTTATATCCTCCTTTTCTAAAAGCACAAAGTGGAAAAAGTTGACATGGACAAAGAAAGCAAAAGCCACCTAAGGCTGGCTTTCTTTTCAAGGTGCTCTACCTATAATTGGAGGTTTTAACAGCTTTGAAGCTACTGTTTGATAAAGAACTCATCACTGTCTCCGAGCTGGCAGATGTGTCCACAATGGGTGCTTTTTTTTTTTTTTCTTTTGCTATATTGTTTACATGAGTCATGAGTCTTATCTTCATTTACTCCCTATTAAGTAGCTGAGGTTATCCAAGTTTACTTCTTTTTGGGTCATAAGGATCTAGCCCTTTTTTTCATTGTGAAATAAATAGCAGATGACAAATTTACATTAAATATCTCCTTTTTAAACTACCAGAAACAACAAAATACTACTTAATTCACAGGGTTCCCCAATGCCTTCTCCCTAATGTGAGGCTGCATTTTCTCTGTCTTTTTTTAAGACGAAATTCAGGACACATCTTAAATCTTTATATGTTCTGTTCAACGTGCAAGTAGCATTTTATGGATTTAGACAATGTGATGTGCTTTTTGCTACAGGGCTTTTATGCACAGTTTACTGCTGCACTGTGCACAGTAAATATATAAATAATTTACTTGCTTTAGTCTATATAAATGATTTGTTTACTTAATGTGTTGGAAATAATTTGATGTATTATAGTTACTGTTGTTGTTGTCACCACATTACTACAATAAGCAAGATCTATATCTCATTTGGTTTTCTGGAAACAATTTTTATGTAAATGCAGGTGTTTGTCCCTTTATTTTAATGTTATTTTACAAGTTATCTGCTAATAAATACACATTTTTATATGCCATGAGAAAAAGAAGACTTTAGAAAGACATATTTTTGATTAATTAAACAGTCCCATTCCTGTATGAGCTATCATTTCATATATAATATATAATTCATACTCTCAGCAACATACAGAATATGAGACAAATGTAATCCACACAAAAGGTACAAAAATGACTGGAAAAAAATCTGACCTCAAAACAATATAACCAAACTTTTATGCATCCAATTCAGAACCTTTAAGATGAGATAAGCAAACTGTCCTGACTTATTTCCTATGAGCAACATCACAGAATTTTCTTTCTTTTCCACTAAGAATCTAAGACTCGTTTCCACATTAAAAGTACGGAGACACAGAGATTTCTTATAGTTATGAACAGTCTAGTTGACCTAACACACTTTAAGCCCGGAAGATCAGAAAGTACCTTTTGTGTGCCTGATAGCCATTTCATAAAAAAACACCTTTCAAGGCTGCTAGAAAGCATAAACCATGTAACTTCTATAATCCATCTGCTACTGTTCTTCACTTTCTTGCAGGAAGGCATTTAACTCTGCTTTCTCCTGTTCAACATGTGCCACCTTGGCTTACTATGCATTATTCCTGTCCTGCTACAAGTTAGAATTACTTATTTCTGCATGTTGGTTGTTTTTGTGTCTAGTCATCAGCATAATGAAGTGATAAGAAACAGTCTCACCTCGTGCGAAGGTCAGTGCGTGGTGTTTCCTCCCCTTTCTGTGGGAAACTAAGATTCATAGAGACAAACGACTTCCACAATTGGTCAGCAGAGCTTCTTACACCAGCAAGCAAAATGGGTTTGGAAACCCATGTCCAAAAGCTTTAATCTGTTTATTACTGGTCAGAAAACAATTTCTTAATTTACAGTCAAGCAAGCAGATTATTTTTACCTACACATATTTTCAACAAGATAAATATTAGTGACATTCTGGAAACTCTTTAGACTTTAATATGGTCTTGTAGTCAAAAGCATCTCTTTCACATCAAAATCTCTTACACAGAGATTAGTTTTCTTCGCTATTTTCAAAATCACAAAATACATCAAATAGACTCCTTGTTCAAATTTGAGTTTCCATGGTATTTGGAAACAAAAAGGAAAAACGTTACTGTTTCCTACCTGAAGAATCAGAAGGTGTTTTGTTCATTTTTGATACATCTACTTTTTATTTTTAAAGCTGCCAGAAGAAAGGAGTTCTGAGGCTACTGCTGGAGCGTATTCACTTTTAAAATTTTCTTGCCTAGCACTTTTTCCTATGTCAAGAAACCATATTAGCAATATTTAGGCTAAGCTGTTTCCTTGGTGGAAAACCAGAGCATACATCTTCTTGTACTTCACAAATTTACACCTTTAGCTAAATTCACCAGCTGAGTATACTTAAAGGTATGTCAGAAGTTTGTAGAACTGTACAGATGTTCAATTTTAAGCTCACATGCAGCAAATGTCCCAGTAAGCTTCTACTATTTCTCACTTGTACGGGACGCGGGTGCCCGGTGGTGCCCCCCAGCGCTGCGGGGCTGCTGCGTGAGGCGAGGCCGGGGCTGCCCCGTGCCGGACACAGCCGGTTCCAGCCGGCTCCAACGGCCCCACCGCAGGGCACGGCCGGGCCCCGCAGCCACGGGTGGGCGCCTCGGGGACAGCCTGGGGAAGAGAGGGCACGGCGCTGCCCGGCAGCCGGGAGAAAGCCTGGGCAGAAACGGCCCCGCCGGCACCCAGGGGAGAGGAGGAGGAGGAGGAGGAGGAGGAGGGCAGGAGGGGCTCCGGGCGCCGGGGCAGAGGTCCCCCTGCAGCCCCCGGGCAGCAGCCCCGGGGCGCTGGAGCAGGTGTTTCCCTCAGCCCCGGGGAAGGCCCCACGCTGGAGCAGGGCACAGCGTGAGGAGGAAGGGGCGGCAGAGAGGGGCTGTCAGGGGCTGGCCCCAGCCCCATGCTCCAGCCCCTGCGCTGCTCAGGGGCAGGAGGTGGAGGGGCTGGGGATGGAGGGCGAGGTTGGGGCTGGGAAGAAAGGAGAATGTGTTGGGGGACAGATGTTACGATTTTTGTTTCTCATTATCAAAATCTATTTAAATGGACAATAAACTAATTTTCCCCGGGTTTAGTCTGTTTTGCCCATGATAGTTACTGGTAAGTGATCTCCCTGCCTTTATCTCGACCCATGAGCTTTTCCATCTTACTTTCTCCCCCTGTCCTGCTGAGGAGGGAGAGTGAGAGAGGGGCTGGGTGGGCATCTAGAAGCCAGTCAAGGTCAACCCACCATGTAATTTCTCTATGAACACTATCCATTAATTTTATGTAATCATTTTAAGATAAGTTGAATGGCAGAGTACATAGCATTGTTTGTCACTTTATTTGTTCAAATTATTGCTGCTTTTCTGTTCAGTAGACACTAAGTTTTCAGCACTTAAGCAAGAATTATGTCAGGTTCTCAAGTTAGTCACCCATTAAAAAAAAAGAGAGAGAGAAACATGCAGCCATGATCACCTATTAAAAGCTGAGTCCTTCTGTATTTATCTCTGTGGCAATGTAATTTTCCAAAGATATACTCAGATGTGTAAATGTAACATGCTGTTTCTATGGTTCTCTGCCTCATTAAGAACACAGCTTCCAAACAGTGTAACAGCTAAAGTATTAATGACAGACAACCTACTGCTTCCTAAGTAAAAGATTGTCTATGGGTACACATATGAATTAATCTGTCAGGAAGATAAAAAGTAAGAGAGAGTCTTTTGGAGCTTTTAAATTTTAAAATAAATTTTTGACCAATTGTAATACCTGTATTCAACTTTTCTAAAGCATGACATAAAGGCTTAGCATTGACAGAAGATCCAAAGGAGACTTAGACCAACCAGAGATCAAATTAATTGCTGTAAGGAATGTGGCCATAAACACTACTGCTTAATTAAAATCAGTTAGCAAAGAACAAAATGGACTAGCATATTGCAAGTCAATATTCTATTTGTTACAGCTTAAGTTCAGGCATAATTCCTTGTTACTTGTACTAGGAGAACATGACTACCACTGGCCTCTAACTTAGTAGATCAAATGCATAGTCTTGCTACTTCATTGTTATATTATATGAGTCTTAGAACAGCAATTTACTTTCTGTCCCATCCTCTTCCAGTTTCTCTGGATTTTAGGCAGTAAATAGCTGGGATTTGTAATATGAAGCCTGCACGCTAACTGCATTTTAGAAAGCATTTATCTTCAAATATCAATGAATTCTACATGAGCAGAGAGACAGGAAACCTAAGCAGACTTCCTTCCACTCCACCGAAGTGGTCACTTCTAGATCTCAGCAAATTAAGTGCAGGTAGAGAACTGGAGAAATAAATTCTAGATGAGTTCAACACCAGGGCAAAGATAGCTCGGGCAAAGGAGTGAACCAGCCCAAAAGAGAATCTTAATCTGTGTTTCCAGCTGCTGAGTTTGGTGAGCACCCCTGCTTTTTCTCCACCCTTGTCTTTTCATGGTTGGTCCTTGAAATGTTTGTTGTCATGCAGAGATCAGCGGACAGCAGCAGAAAGACGGAGAGAGAAAAGACAATTGGTAAGTGACTGTTGAGTTCAATAAGCAGGAGCAAAAGGGACCCTTTACCAGTGGCTCAGCATTTACTGCTCTAAACACTGATACTCCTGAGTGATGCTGAGCTGCCTTGAGCCTTGCCTGTCACCCTTCTCAAATGACTTCAAAGCAGAATGTATTTCAAGACTACTTTAACACCATGTGGATTTTGAAACATCTAGAACATTTCTCCTCTTTAAACAAAATTATCTAAATCATAAAATAAGTAGTTCTCTACTATGATAAACTAAAACCACTTCCAATTCACATATTTTTCACATATCTTCCTACTTTGTAATAACATAAGAACAGCCATATAGAAGCAGAATAAAGTTTTGTGTTGCCCTGCGGAGGAGTATCCCTTCAGTGAAGGGAAAAGCAGTGCCTGAGGAGGTACAAAACACGGCCATCATAAAAATATTGTGCCCCACCCCCTCCATAGTACTCTAAACTCCAGCTATTTTCAGCTCAGGGGACTTTCTGAGCTGAAAGTAGTTCCATATATGCCATTACTTCTATAGATTTCTCTTCCATTTACTTGACCTGTCTCTGCTTGAATCCTAATGGGCCATGAAGTGGTTTCTGCCTGTGTATTAAAAATAGATTTTGGCCTATTATTTTCCTCTGGATGCACACACACTTCAGCAGCAGTGTATGAGCATCTTGTTTCTCTTAACAGAACTCAAAATGAAAATGCTTTTGTTTTCAAGTATGTAGCATTGGGAGTGTGACACTCACAAACAGATAAATTTTAAGAGCATGTACTGCTTAAATGTTGATATATCTGCACCTGCTTTGGAGAGTTAGCTTAATATCTGTAAGAAACTGCTATGATGGTCTTATATAGAAGTATAAACAGTATTGGCAGTTGCAAAAATACATCCTGACTGACAACAGTAAGAAAATTTTCTCTCTTCTCTCTTCTTCAGTCAAAAATTTGGAAGTACAGAATAAAGATGCATTGTGCAAAAGCAGTCTTTACCTGAGCGAAAATTTGACACATTGTTAATCTTTTCTTATAACCCCTGTTTAACATTCACTAATGGTGAGGATACTGAAGTAAATGAACCTGAACTTATTAACATTTTCTAATACAGTTTCCACTATCTTCATTACCTAGGGAAGCTCTCACCAGGAGGCTGGACATCATAAGCTCCTGATATCCCTTTATAGTTTATGATTCTGTATGCCTAAATAGGGGGAAAAAAAAAAAGAAAGAAAGAAAGAAAAAAGAAAAAGAAAAAAAAAGAAAAAAAAGAAAAAAAAAAAAAAACCTTACAAGAAGACTTTAAAAGCTGATCTGTTAAGACACTATCCCAAGTTCTACATTGCCAGGTTTTATTCAAACTAACTAGTCTTGACAATAGGTTATGAAATAGAACATGCAGATGCAGTAGAAGAAAAGCTTTGTTTTGAAGTCCTTATTACTCTAATTAAATGAGACATGTATGTAGTTGTAGTGTAAGCAGGGCAGAGTGGTCAACTGAATCAATCAAGTGTTCAAAAGTAGAGCCCATAAACAGAATGCCAGACTGTGCTTCAAACAATGTTTCAAGCTGAATTTCTCAAAAGAGAAGAGCATCCAGATGTCAGTGGAACCTGGGACGTGAAATTCCAGTCTAAGGACTACAGATTTTTGAAATACAGGCTTATTTATTTTCTTCTCCGTAGAAGAAAAGATTTGAAATTTTAAGAGTGAAATGCTTCACTGCGTGGAAAAGCCACAACAAAATAATGAATGACAGAAAAGTGAACTGATGTAAGTTGCACAAAACTAGGATAAGTTTATCCTGGTTATTTGCAGCTTTATTTGCAAATTTGTACTAGTTTGTGAAAACATACTCAGCATAAACATTCAACAACTAGCCTTGATAACTATTGCAGGCATTCAACATCACTTTTTGTTAAAATGTGTATAGTTTGTTACAGGGTATTTTGCTACTCCTCCAGATTGGCTGAGTACTTTGGAAAAAGAATAATGGATGAATAATCAGTAACAGTGCATACTAACAAGTAGAAAAGTATCTGCAGTACACTAAGTGTTGTAGAATCATAACGATTCTTTGGATACTATTAGTTGTCCAAATATTACCTGTTAGAATGAAACTTAGCCAGCTCTCTTACGTGTCACTGGTTTCCCAGATAAACTTTTTCTTTGAAGGATTGATTATATGAAGCTCAACATGAGCCGGCAATGTGCTCTTGCAGCCCAGAAAGCCAACTGTATCTTGGGCTGCATCAAAAGAAGTGTGGCCAGCAGGCTGAGGGAGGTGAGTGTCCCCCTCTACTCCGCTCTCATGAGACCCCACCTCGAGTACTCTGTTCAGTTCTGGGGCCCCCAACATAAGAAGGACATGGACCTGTTGGAGCTAGTCCAGAGGAGGGCCACGAGGATGATCAGAGGGCTGGAGCACCTCTCCTGTGAAGAGAGGCTGAGAGATTTGGGGCTGTTCAGCCTGGAGAAGAGAAGGCTCCAGGGAGACCTTATAGTGGTCTTCCAGTACCTAAACAGAGCCTACAGGAAAGCTGGAGAGGGACTCCTTGTCAGGGAGTGCAGTGACAGGACAAGGGGTAATGGCTTTAAACTAAAAGAGGGTGGGTTTAGATTAGATATTAGGAAGAAATTCTTTACTATGAGGGTGGTGAGGCACTGGAACTGGCTGCCCAGAGAAGCTGTGGATGCCTGGAGGTGTTCAAGGCCAGGCTGGACAGGGCTTTGAGCAACCTGGTCTAGTGGAAGGTGTCTCTGCCCATGGCAGGGGGTTGGAGCTATATGATCTTTAAGGTCCCTTCCAACCCAAATCATTCTGTGATGATTCTGTGATTCTATGATTCTATGCAATCTAAATGTCACACAAATTGCATGTTCGCTGTCAATAATGGTGAGAATTGCATGTGTAGCAAATACTGTTAGTAAATATTGTTACCACATCCAGTTACCAATTGAATTAATGAGCTTGTTTTTCTTCCTCTTCACTTAATTTTCCTCAACTTTTATACCACTGCTTCTGAAATACTGGTTTCTTCAATAAGAAACACAGGTCTCTGGTCCTTGCTGGAGATTTATTTGCTTACATGCCTTTCTCTGTCATTTACAGTTTTCTTCAAGTTTAGTTCAAAACCAAAACTTCATTTGGTAGGGTTAATTTACACAGTTGGTCAGGTTACTATGATATATCTACAGAGTCCTTTATACTTTTGCTCCTTCATTCAGTTATTTAAAGCGGAGAACCTCACTGTGAGTGCTAGGATTTTGGAAGTTACTTGTTAAACACAGAAAAACAGCTATGTATATGAGTTTAAAAAAAAAAAATAAAAATTGTTGATTCTGCTTGCTTGCCACCAGAATGAACATGCCTTCAGGGCTCTCCTCCCTTAGACAACCTTGCTGTACATGCATGTCAACAAATCACTCAAGGAATTTTATATGGTGTTTCTTATGTTAATCCACAGGTAATAAATAAGCAAAGTGTTTTTTGTTTGTTTGTTTGTTTCTTGGTGTTAATCACAGAAAAATAGGAGAAAAAGACACAGTATAACAAAATGCTAGACTTATTTTCTTCTTTTCAATTACATCTGCAAGGAAAGATGGGATGAATACTGGAAATTTATAATTCAGAATGAATGAAGTTTTGAGGAAAGGACTTTAAAAAGAAAAAAAAAAAAGACTCTCTCAGCCCATGACATTTTGTTGAAAGCTGCTTTTTCACCAGGTAAAAGAGATTATGAGTAATGCAGCATTCTGAAACTGGGAGTCCTGGATGTGATGCTAATGCTTCCATTTTTTTTTTAACTGCAAAAGTAAATCAGTTCTACCTGTCTATGATATTTACCCTGTAAATTTCTGTTATTATGAGCCCAGTTTGTAACTTTCTTGTTGCTTAGAATGAGTACAGTGTAAATCAAGCTGTTATTCAAATTGCATTTCATGGATTTCACATTACTTTTCTATTAGTTATTAGAACATATGAAACAGTTTCTCCCAGATCAGCTGATCTGTAGCTTAGAGCAGCAAGTTCTTGTAGTTTCTTACGCAACATTTTATGCAAGTGAGTCAGCTAACAGACATGGCACTTACTGCCATATTTCACTTGTCGGCTATCCTATATCCTGGCAGGGAAAAAAGAAAAAAGAA
>VXAL01006994.1:3891-20124 GCA_013399475.1 Chauna torquata
AGAGTCTAAAAAACGCTGTTATTTTTTTTTTTTTTTAAAGGAAGAAATGGTAGGATGTAACCAATCATGTTTTAGGAAAAAGGTTCACGAAGCAATAGAACCAAATATTTACCAACAGTAGTTTGCCTATATACCCCTGTTGCGCGGGAGAAGAACATGTAAATATCTAAAGCTCATTGGAAACAATGTCCTTCCCCCCCCCCAGGAGATTTTGTTATGTACCGTTCTGACCTGCAGGGATAGCCAGGACCCAGGGTCTTTCAGGGTGTTTCTGTTTTTCTGTTCGAGAAGAGTCTGGCGATAGATTTCAGTGTTTCTTTGATGCAATATTTACAGAAAATTCGTGAAGATCTATTTGCCCAAACACAACAGGACTCCAGCAGAAGAGATTTTTTTTTTTCCCCCGGTCTGCTTTTTCAAACTATTTCTCTCTGAGTAGCTTCTGTTTGAAAGTCTGTTCATTCACTTCCTTCCCAAGGCAGGTTACTCCAGCCTCTCTGTCTGTTTGTTCCTTACTGTTTTTGGAGGCTGTTCCCCAGCAAAACAATCCCAGGCATTCAGCTTTCCCCTCTGCCCTACAGTTCAGTTGGTTATTTGTTTCAGATGGCCTTTGCATCTCCTTTAGGTAGCAACTCTTTTTTCCTCTTTTTTTTTTTTTTTTTAACTTCGGAAGGGAGCCTAACTTCCTCAGTCATTTATCTTAACACCAGGATAATTTTCCTAGCAGCGGGGGTAATGCAGTCCTGGGGTAGATTGTCAAGGGATTTTTATAGAGTCCCCATCACTGGAGCATTTTAAGCTATGCAAATATTTATCGGGAGTGACACAAGTACAGTTGTCCTGACTCAGGGCAGTGTGATAGTCAAGATGATCTCATGTTTACTTCCAGTCCTGTTTTATCAGATTTCTATGATATATACACCTTATAAATAACCCTAGGATTGTTACTGCTGAAAGGGAAAAACCAGCCTTCTCCCTTTTTTGTGTCTTTTCTTGTCCATCTACTTATTTGATAGTGCAAAATAAAGAACATAAAACTATGAATTGTTGTGATTGTGAATTATTCCTTACTCTTACTGTTTGGAAAATGCTATTGGTGCAATTCTTACTCAGGCAAAACATTTGCTGGCTCAATTTGTGCACACGAGCACCAGGGAGATAGAGACATTTGCAGAAATATAGTCACTACAGAGGAAAATCTTGCCTGCTTTTTTTGATGTACCCCTTCAGTGGAAGTTTTATGTGAATAAAACGAGGAAGGCTTGCCCTCAGAGTAGACTGGCTGCTTTCAAGGAGTGTTATCATCTATCTGCATTATTTAGACAGCTCTGGGAAACCCACTGGAGCCCCAGGCTCCCATTGTGTTAGACATTGTGTAGATGAGTAATTAATGGTGGGCCTCCTTCTGTTTTGTTTAATGTATATATTGTATGTATACAATGAATTGAGGAAGATTGCCGACGTGGGGAGTCAAATGGGAAAGGTGATTCTGCAGCCCCATAAACGGTATGGCTGACAAGGAGAGGCTTCAGCCTGCCAGTTGCCTAGCTGATGGACACTGCAGGCATGCTCAGGATTTAAAGAACTGAAAAGTGCCAACCTTACAAAATTTTGGTGTGCTCAGATGCATGGGGAAAGCACGAAAGGCAGCAAAAGTGCTGAAGGAAGAGGTGGAATATCTTTTTAAATAAATTGTTCCATATTTTCTCAGCTATGCAGTTTAGATGCAGCTATTGATTTCAGAAAAATTAAGCACCCAAACAAAACAAGTACAAAATTATTAACACTATAAATGTATGCAGTTTCCTGTGCCTACACCAGAGGTTGAATAAAATCTTCGGTCAGTGGGCTCGACGGCTCGAACACTACACCCACTGTTACAGACTCTGTCATGGATGGCTGGCTGGTGGGGCAGAAGAAAGAGGAGTGGGTATCTCCAAGATCCACAGCAAGCACTGCTATGCTTGGAGGCAATTTATATGTCCAAATAAGAATAACTTGTTAAAATAATTGCTATCAAGTAATTTCCACAAAGAGAAAAAAAATGTCATGCATGGTCTGCTGAGTGGTCATGGACACAGAACAAAATGGTCACTTTATGAAAACAGAGTATTCATGTGAACATTACATTTTCATTACTGAAGTGGGAGACCACAAAACCAAATATAAGTGAAGAGTGTGCTTTTAGTTAAACTGCTGATTTTGCAAAGGCACATTAGACAGCATTAATAACAGGAGAGTATGAGGTAATCATGGCAAATGGAGATATTTTTAATTTCATCTCTCATATTTAATCATACAATAAGAGAATGTTTCTGGGTGCCCCACTTCATTCCTACATGATTCTGTTTTTTCTAGTTTTGTCTTTCAGTTCTATTCCTCACTTTGTTATTTTCTCCCAAGTGTCTTACTGATATGCAGAAAAGGAGCTTTGAAATATCTTCCCCAAAACCCGCAGGGAATAGGAAATGTCCATTGGATCACTCTTTAATCTATTCAGATCATCTAATAAGGAGAGGTAGGCTGCATATTGGAAGTTCAGGGTACGTCTGAGTTTAGAAGTTCGCTTCTTTCTGTGATGGGAGCTGCAATCATTTTTGGCTAAGGAATTGCTGACTTTGTAAAATCTTTCAAGGCTACGGAAGTAGATTTTTTAAAGGTGAGTAACTCCAAACCCAGATGTTGCAGGAGATGCTCTCGTCTCTAGAAAGCAGCTGTCACGGATGTGGATCAGTTAGCCAAGACCTGGTGCACCACCTCATAGCGACCAAATCAGAGAAAGCTCTTACTTCAGCTGGAGCTGTGTAAGGGCCTGGCAGAAACCTTGGAGACGCAGCCTCCCAGGTATCTTTTTCTTACACCTTCCAGCGAGCTGAAAGGGCCTTTCATTTCTGGTGCAAAGTGTTCTGGGTTTGTTTGCTAACAAAAACTTCTTTTGTCCCAACTGGCTCGGACCTGGCGAAAGATCCTTGGACGGCACTGCAGCTTGGCCTTTGTTTTACCTTTCCCAGCTGATGTATCTGCCCCATAGTTTCCTCTGCAGCACTGCCCTGGGGTGGTGTCCCTCTTTGTAACGACATGACTGTTTTTACTTTGTTTAGAAACACATAACGCCAGCAAATGCGCTAAACATGTAACTATTGCAGTGGTATAAATTACGCAGACGCAACGTATTGATTGTGAAAAGATCAGATAGCTTTAAAGTCAGTGGATGGCTGTCAAGTTGTTAATTGAACATTTGCTGAAAAGCGCCTATGGGTGAGTGATCTAGATATTTTTGCAGGATAATCAAGTTTAATAACAACAGTTGTCTGCCACCCTCCTGCCTTGGCTATATTTAAAGAAACACCAGCAAGTTGAAAATCATACTCCCCAAAACATTCACACGCAGACATCCTTACATTACTAATCCTTTAGACTGATAATACCGAAATAATTTTACAAACCAGTTTAATGCCTTGTTGATTTTAGTTACTTTTTTACTTTCAATTGGGAAAAAGTGGGTTGTTAAGTTTCTCACTTCTGAGACCTGTCTATAATTAATTTTGATTTGCTCTTCAACTTTGTAACCATGTCGCACACACACATCAAATTAACATATTGCTTTAAACTAATATCTTGCCTCCAGTTGGACATCAGTAATTTTAAAAAATCTTACAAAGCACTCCCTATGAATTGTTTCAATAGGACTCAGGAACACAGAACAATTGATGGGGTTCCCTCCTTTCTGGTAACAAGCCCACAGAATTGACAGTATTTTGTCTCAAGTTAATTAGTTTCAGTAAATTAATTTCTGCCCCTAATTGTGAATAAGCTCAGAAGAATACACTTTTTAGTGCTGTATAGACCAGGGGTACTTTATATAAATGCAGAAGCTGTACTCTGCATTTCCAGAAGTGATGTTATAGCTGTAGAAAACCATCACAGTCCACATGACCTCTTTTCTCTCAACAAATACATTGGTTTTCTTGTATCAATTTTATACATTTTCCTCAGGTTTCATGAGTCAAATATAAATAGATATACATAATTCAAATTGTATTTGTTATAGCTGCATGGATTTTAAAGCAAACTGTTGGGAGTTCAGTGATCTGTTGTCCTCCACAGCACAACTTGTCATTGAACTACAGCATAATATTTAAGTCTTCCTATGCAGACCTCAAGTGGCCATTAAGTTACATCCATAAGTGATGGGATAAGTGAAGAGATGCTATAAGCTCAGCTGGACTGAATCTCCCTGTATGGTTGGTGAGGTGGAGTTATAACCACAGCTATATCATAGTGGGATGGCTGATGCATTTCACCCTCTAGAGTTCCTCCAAAAGTAATGAAAGGAGAGTCATTCATCCATTCTACAGGTAGATCTGAAGCTTAATAGTAAGTACATTCACAGTATAGTGAATCTAGGTTTATATTCCTGTTAATATTGGAGGACATATAATGTAGCTATATAATGTGGATATTGGTTGTACAATTGCAACTACTAATTTAATTTTTTTTACGAAGAGTTAAGACATGAACTTTATACCAGGAAGTTTATGCCTAGTCAGATACCATCCACCCTCAGCATTCACCTTGCCAAGTGAATGCCAGGTCAGGCATCTTCAGTGCTTCTATAGGCAGCTTGAAACCCTTGTGCCCACACAGCCTCAATATTGTTTGCTCTGCTCATTTAACAAAAGCATTCCACTTGTGTTAAAAGAAACATTCAAGATGTGCTTAATATTGCTTGTGTTCATTTATGTGCAGCTTTGGTATTAATGACCACAAACCAATGGCCTAAAATAGGTATGGCATATTTCCATCAGAAAATAAATGTCTCTCTCCACTTGCTGTAAAGAGAACTAACTTACACTTGCCACCTATCTTTTAGATGGCTAAGATGAATATATACATTTGTTTGCTTGCCCGCCTGGATGCAACGTGACCACTTTTGAATTTATCAGAAACAAAACTGAAAACTTCAGGAAATGTTTTAGGCATTATGGGGCCAAACCCTAGTAATTTTGCTGAAAATCAGAAAACTGGAATACATCTGTACTTTAAAGTTGCTCATTGCTCTCTGAGTGCAGGGCAACAGCTGTAGGACAGATGCTTAGCCAGCAAGGGAAGCCAGAGAGGAGCAAAATGAGGACATTTCACTTTTACCCTCTCTCTCCTCATAAACTGTCTGTTGATGATGGTAGAGAAAGAAGGAAGACACCAGTGTTTTAGAAAGGGCAGAATTACAGGCTGTCTAGAAGGGAGATTAAAAACAGAAGTCCAGAGTATCTTTAATATGGCGGTGAAGATGCTGAGGGGCAGGGATGGTATTCCAGCCACAGGTTCATTGGTGCTTGATTCAGAGGTAACCTGTCCATTTGTATCCATTTCTGTCTATATTGATCTTCATATTCCATAGGAATGTCAGTGATAATTAGATTAGGTGATTTTTGACTCTTACTGTCTCCCAGCCCTGAGATCATTCCTGCCGCATATTTGCCTCTCAGTTCCCAATGTGTCTCATGCATTAACCAGGAGATTTGTGTACTTACTCCTGCCTGACCCTTCTCTCCATTTGGCCCACGTCTCACACATATTTGCTGCACACTCCTCTGCTCCATGAACTGATGTGCTAGAAGCAGCTGATTGAAAAAAACCCTTATTTTACTGACCAGAGATAGGATCACTTGTCAGATCAGAGAGGAAAGGCTGCAGAATCTTAATGCAGTGAGTGACCAGATACTTTGCACCCTTCGGTACAAGGGGTATATGCCCCTGTTGCAGGGCAGCATGAGGGCTGCTGCCTCGTAGCATGACCCGATGCACCAGTCTGATTCTATATTACATTACCAGACATTACTACTATCTTATCCACTGGCACTGAGGAATACCAAGTGATATGCATCTCCCCATTTATTTCTCCTCAGCTTCACTTCTGCTTTCCTACAGCAGCCCACCTAATCCTACCAGACTGGCAAATCCCAGGGACCTTCTGCATCCCTAGATGGGACTTCAGGTTTGGATCCATATAGAAATGAGACCTAAATATTGAGTGACCCCTCTTCCTGCTCCCTGGTTTCCATCTGAAACCCTAACTATGGAGACTGAACAAGACTGAGAGATTAGGGTCCTGGGACCAACTGCATGCACTCTGGCAGATGTGTGGTATAGCTTCAGAAACTAGCATCAAACTTCTTTTTTATGTGCTTTCTCCTTTCCAAACCAAAAATTGGAGTGAGACCTACACCAATTCTTTAGCCTCTTTCCCCTTCAAAGTGTTCCAGGAAGGGAGAAAGCAGAGAAAGCATTTCTCTGATGCTCCTGGAGAAGGGACACAGGGCAGACAGGTGGCTCTGTCCTCTCATGACAATGATGACTGCCCCAGAGGGAACCAGGGGATCATTCCACCTCCTACGCAGCAAATCTCTGGGGACCAGGAGACAGGAAAACAAGCACAACATTGTCATGATGGGTCACCCATTAAACATCTCAAACATTTCAGCAGTGTCTAGAGCTTCTTGATTCCCCCTGAGACTTGCTTTATGCTTACTAAAAATCAAAAAAACTTTCAAAACAGACAAGCAAGCAAGCAAGCAAACAAGAACAAAAAAGGCACTACAAAAGCTAGCAAAGTTGTGCAACCTTATTTACAAATAATGTAGCCAAAGTCTTGTTTCCCCAAAGAGCAAGGAAATACTTCCTTCTGTTCTGTGCCTTACTTTTGCAGATATACAGAACCCCTGCTAACCATTTCTTCATCCACTGTGTTTGCAATATGTCCCCCCCAAATTGCTCTGTTCGTATATTCCGAAGTGGAGTAAAATGTGTCTGTTGGGTGGTAGCTTTCATTGTTTCTGCCTGTCTCTGTGGAGAGCTTAATTTCATCTGACCATCGTCCCATTAGAAGGCCATCTTTGACACCTTCCAGAGTATAACCGTGGATCACGTTAGCCAACTTCATGTCATTTTACACTAAAAAATTCACTACCAACCATTGCCCTCCCATTTTCTTAGAGCCATTACATTCCTCAGACCTGCAAATGTAATCTATGTCTTCCTCCCAAAACATATAGCCTTTAATTGGCAATATTAGTAGCCATATTGTTTCTGCTTAGCTAGAAAGTCATCTAGATAACTTCCTGTTTGTAATCTATCCTCATCATTTCTCTCTTCATTTTGTCATTTGCATCATTTAGAAATATTGCTAGAATTTAGGTGTTTTCTTGTTGTTGTTGTTGTTTTTTCCCATACCGTAGGGAAAATCATTGAATACTGTCTTGGACAAGAAGTGTTCTGTAGCACTGCACTGGTGATACTTGGTAAGTTTTAGTTAAAAATTACATGTTGAATTTCCAAGTTATACAGCTTAATCTCATTTAATAAATATTTTCTTGATTTTGTTCTGATGTTAATATTTTAATCAGGATGTAATGTGGTATCAATGCTTCAAAGCAGTCTGAAAGCCATTATTTTGTCAACTTATTTACCTTTATTAAACAAATCAAACAATCAAAATTCTGATCTCATAAAAATACTATGCGATTCGTTTAACTTAACCTGTTTTGCATAAAGTCATGCTGACTGGCAGTAATCATGTTACCATCTCTTATTTCCTTATGGACAGAGTCCCATATCAGCTGTTTCATTCTTCCACATGGAACCAAGGTCAAGTTAACTCATCTACAATTACCCTGTTTACACTTTTGAAATATCAGCACAGCATTAAATATTTCCAGGCCCCTTGGACTTCTCCAGTATGCCAAGGCTTTTTGCCAGAAAGCACCAGTATAAGATTCCTTTTAAAAGCTTTAAATCAAGTTATCCAGCCTAGCCAATTGAAAAAGTTAATAGATGCTCTCTACCATCCACTTAAAAGAATGTCAGAATAGATGGTATTTCAGCAATACAGACTCTGTTTTCATTTCTAAATGCAAAACAGAAATATTCACTGAATGCTGCTTTCTTTTCCACAGCTAGCAATGGAACTGTGTCATCACTGGGATTTCTTTCATCCTGAATAGTCCTACATAAATTCAAAATAAAGCAAAGGCATGTTCTTATTATCTTTACCCCTACATTTGCATAAATATAGTTTACATACTACTATACTGCATTTATTATTGTATGAAATTTATTAATTTATATGTCTATGGGCTTTCAGTTGCTTTCTTAACTACAGTCATCATCTGTAATTGCCTTTCAACCATTCTATTGGTATGGGTACATACTCACATGTACATGCATATATACACTAGTCCACTAGTGTACTCTCCTATGCACTAATTATAATACACATACTAATCAACACTGAATTCCGTGTGCACGTTTTTAGTCAGATCACTGCATGTACTTCTTGGCAAGTGCTAGTTTTAAGTTTAGTGACCAATCATTTTCGTCTGTCAGAACGAAGGATAATGCAGTATTACAGCATGGTTTTTTTGTGATAGAAATTTCAGTCTATAAGTTTTAGAGGATCTAGGGCATTGCAGGGAATGTGGAACAAGAGCTTTAACAAGTATTATTATATTAGAAGCCTTTTTGTAAAGGCAACATTTCTTTCTGTATAGATATTTGTTCTTGATTACAAATTTAGATAGAGTGGAAATCATCTCACCTTTCACCTTACTTGATAACTAGATATCCATATCTAAACTAGTCATTCCCTAGGGTGTCCATGCCTCTGTCCATAGAGAAAAACAGACATTTTAGAGCTCAATGAATCTGACATATTTTAGATGCTTACGTTAGAATGGAATGAATCATGCCTTAAAGTANTCCTAAACTAATTCTTTGCACTGCACATGTCTAACTGAAAACACACATTTCCTAACTGAAAAAAAATTGTTGGTTATATAATCATGAGGAAATTTCGAACAAGCAACTGCACCTTTGAACCTTCAAGATACAAAAATTATTTAAAACCATTGCTTTTCTTTGCAAAAATTACATGCTAGACTATAATTCTAAGAGATTTTTATTATTTTTAGTTAAATTTTATGAAAGAACTTAAAGTTCTTAACTAAAGAGCTTTGCACTGAAATAATGATTATAAGTAGATATTACTGATCTTTAAGGTTGCTATATGTCAAAAGAATCATACTAAACAAATTAAGAAAGTATTCTCTATCTCAAATAACTATTATCTAAATAAATTTATTCTGTTTGTATTTGCTTTACCAAAATATTACTTTTACTACACTTGAAGAAAATTAAATTTTTAAGTTTTTAAGGTTCCAAAAGTCTTTAAAATTAGAAGTTTAAAATGGCTTTCTTTCCTTCTACAATGAAACCATAATGGCATGAATAATCTATAAAAGAGCTATCTGAAGGGATGTGTTGAAGCTGATTTCAAGTAATTCTTGTCTTAGCCTACCAAACAATTTGGCAAAAGATTTCAACATGCTGAGTGTGTACAAATAGCGAGTTGGGCACACAGATCACTTCAAAAGGCTTTGGCTAGTGTGTGAAGAGTTTATTTTGCATTTGACAATTCTGCTCTAGTGATGAAGAGACAGGAAATCCTTGAAAGAAACTGTTTTTGGTAACACTGGTTTTTTAAGTTCTCTCTTGGGTTCACCAAGATACTTTTGATAATCATCAGTATAGTTATTAAGCCTGTAATTTGAACAAAATTTTTGGATTATCAGTTAGGAGACTTCTAGAAATTAGAATACATTACAAATAAACTCTATGTAAGTGAAAATCCAATGTTAGAAAATACCTTTCCTAGTGGTGATGTTATGTACCTGTCTCCTCTAGGGACTGAGAAATTTCAAATAAAATAGTTTAGAGGTAAGGCATTTGCAATGTTGACCAGTTCCCCTCTGTTTATGCAAGCTATGCCAACAAAACGTGTCAGTCATCCAAAGCTTTCTTTCTCACTACCTGTCACTGTGGATAGGATATCCTGGCACACAGGCCTTTAAACAAATGCCCCAAAGACTTTATCATGCACAACATCAGAGGTTCTTGTTGCGAGCGTATCTCTAACAACCAAGGACTTCAAGGGAACAACAAGCCATGAGACGTGTATCATTTGTTACCAATTATACAACTATGTCAAATGCTTGAATACCTGTGAAGCACATAGTGTTATGCCAAGGGCTCCCCGCCTTCTGAGTGGTGTAGATCTCAAGATTAACTGAATTTGTTGATGCAGTTATAAAGTACAGGATTCTTCCATTTATACAGCTATCAGCTGACTCCTGATTCTCTCAGTATTGGTTGTACTTACATTGCAGCTTTCATGTGCTCACCTGGTTATGGTCACACTGCTTCTTTTGCTGAGTATACTTTGCTTAAAGTGCTCCTACCTTCTGTAGGAAGGAACATTCAAGGGCCTATCATATGCATAATGGTATCTGGTCATTTCTGGTTCTTTGACCCAAATGACATATTCCTAACTAAATTGATTGTGGGTAGCTTTCACCACAAATTAAAAGCAGATCTTTTATTAATGTCTCCTGATGGATGATGAGATGCCCATCTGTCTTTGACTCCATAACACATATGGCCTCCATACTAATGTCATCTTCCTTGAATGGCTAGTATCTAACATCACTATTGGTTGAAGAAAGTTTATACCATATTTTCTCTTCTGAGGAACCCATAGTAGAAGCAAAGCACTTGTAACTTCAGAGTTGAACACTAAAATGCCTCAATGTACAAGACCTCCGTCCTACTTCTCGTAAATGTAGAACAACTGTCAGATGAAATCTGCTGAACAGCTCTTCATCATTGCTGTCTTTATATCCCACTCTACCGTTCCCTTCAGATTCATACATATCCAACATGGCAACTCTTGCATGGCCTAATGAGTAGAATGCAAGTTTATTGTTAACAGCAGGTACAGCATAGAAAAAATGATGGAATAAAGCTCCTTTTCATTGTGCTTCAGCTTTGGACTGAGTTATCATAAAGTAAATCACCCAACTGTTGACTACATAAACATTTTAATAACTACAGAAATTTAAAATATTTTTTATCTCTGGTGAATATAGAGTCCTGTTTATTTAGCAGATGACTTTATACTGACCTACAGGTATTAGAAAATAGATCTTCAGGCAAAGATAATACTCTATTTTGAGATGGATATTGAGCAATTAAGGAAAGAGCAATATTTTATCATTCTTGGCACAGAGGCTATTTCTTGGGCAATGACTACCCGTTCCTTTTCATCTTTCCCACCTGTGCCACATTGCAGCAACTGTGGCCACAGGTGCCTACATTGGATGAACACCTGTCCAATCTACACAAGAAGGAAAGGAAATCAAGGGATGGCGCGTTCACTGATTTTATGTACACAACTCAGCACAGTGATAAAGATGGAGAAATTGAAAGAAAAAAATTAGCATGATTAAGAGGAGAGAGTAGAAGAAAATGGCTATGACCTTCAAAAACAGGTTTTGCAGGAGACAGAGAGCAGGTAAGGCTAAATACGCTTTTTTCAAAGGCTAAACAGTGCTTTCTGTGTCTGTCAGCCATTCTCCAACAATGCGTCTGCTGCAGTGAGCTTACAGGAACCTCACAGATTCAACAACTGCAGAGTCCTACACCTGGGGAGGAACAACCCCAGGCACCAGCACATGCTGTGGGCCACCCAACTGGAAAGCAGCTCAGCAGAAAAGGATCTGGGGGTCCTGGTGGACACCAAGTTGAACATGAGCCAGCAATGTGCTCTTGTGGCAAAGAAGGGTAACAGTATCCTGGGCTACATTAGGCAAAGCGTTCCCTGCCGGTCAAGAGAGGTGATCCGTCCCCTCTATTCAGTGTTGGTGAGGCCACACCTGGAGTACTAGATCCAGTTCTGGGCTCCCCACTGCAGTAGATGCATGGACATATTGGAAAGAGTCCAGCAAACGGCCACCAAGATGGTGAAGGAACTGGAGCATCCCTCCCATGAGGAAAGGCCAAGAGAACTGGGACTGTTCAGCCTGAACAAGAGGAGGCTCAGGGGGATCTCACCAATGCCTATAAACACCTGAAGGGAGGGGGCAAAGAGGACAGAACCAGGCTCTTTTTAGTGGTGCCCAGTGCAGGACAAGAGGCAATGGGCACAAACTAGAACACAGGAGGCTCCCTCCGAACACCAGGAAGCACTTCTGTGCTGTGCAGGTGGCTGAGTGCTGGTGCAGGTTGCCCAGAGAGGTTGTGGCGTTTCCTCCTTGGAGATCTTCAAAAGCTACCTGGACATGGTCCTGGACAACCTGTAAATCTCTGTGGTGGCAGCTTTTTACAGCAGTTTGCAGGTACAAGTTTATCCTTTCATATTCCACATTGCAAAGCAACAAGTAAAATGTGGATAGTGTGAGACACCATAAGCTCGCTCATCTACCTGCAGAGATAGGTTCTTTCTATAGTTCCACAGAATATTTCTTCCTGTTCTCTTGCCCTAACTACCTTTCAACTTCTGAAAGAATTTTCATAACATTGCTCTACTACACAAAAAGCTTTGCAGAATTCAATATAATCCCTGTGTGACATATTAAAAACCTTTCTGTATGCAAATGTCCTGACTCCTGCCCTAAGAGGGTGTCTATTTTATTCAAAAATCTACTCTCATTTCATATTTGAATTGTAGGGCATCTGTGGCTGTTGCCTGCCTGATCAGATGGAGAAGTGCACTCTCACTACTTTTTCTACTACTCAAAATGTCTTGGTGTTTCCATGTTCACTTTGCTCTAAAAAAGTCTGCATAACACAGAGGAAATAGTTCTCCTATAAGGCAAGCATTGCCAAGCCAGGATCAAGTTTTGCAGTGTTGTTAATGCACAGTCTACAATAGACTGGAAGTAACTGAGCCTTTCTTTAGTTAAGCATCCAGTGAAAGGCTTCATTAGAAGGGGAAAGATGGGACTGTGGGTATACTGAGTCTTTCAGATACACAAGAATAATCACAGCACTATCAATTTCTATATTTGCCCTTAAAGGGAAATGAAAAAAAAAAAAAAGCATTAAGTAGCCCAGTGTTTCTAAAAATGTAGGTTTCTTGAACCTATTCATCACATCATTCTAATATTAGCAAGTCTCCTGTGGTGATCATCTGTCTTTGCTATATTATAGAAAAATCCTGCCTTCTGTTAGGTATGATCTGAAGTTAGAATAGCCATATTGGTCACTTTAATGACCTAAACATAATTAGCTACCTCCAAACATTTAGATTCATCAATAAATACCTGTTCATTGCCAATACATATAAGCCAGACAGTTTCTTAGTTCTTGTACGTAACTCCTTCACAGTAATCCTGACCATTTTTTCTGTGGATTTCTCTCCACAGAAATGATTACCAAATGAGAATGGTGAGACTTCAGATGAAAATGGATGATTATATTTCACTGTGCCAAGAGAAATTCTTATGACATGTTCCACTCTTACAGTTGCAGGGCAATTTCTCCATTTAAGGCTCTTGAAAGTTAATATCCTCAAACCCTGTTGAAATTGCTGGCTGTCCCTGCTCTGCATCACTATTGAGCCTCACCATTTCATGCATTAGTTTAGTCAGACATCTCTGCTCAGTTTCAGCTATGCACGTCCCTGTCCCTAAAGATATACAAATAACATCAGGAACATCCTAGTGGTCTTCAGTGCTTCTTTCCTGGTGCCCAACAGTCCTTTGCAAATGCAGCTTACTTCTAACATTGTGATGAAATGCAAGAAATCGTGGGAAATACTCCACTACCTTCTGGAGGGATCTTTCACAATGAGCAACATGGAAAAAAAAAAAAAAAAGAACAGAAGGGTAAAGCAATAAACCAAGGAATCTTCCAAGAATGCAAAGCAGCAGTTTTGTAACAGTGGTGGAGACACAGCAATTCCAGAGCACTGTGTAAACATGACTATTCCAAATGCAAATTGCATCACCGAGGATAACGAAACCCTCTGGACACACTGCGCCCAGTTTCGGAGGACTTATCATAGATAGAAATATCCGCAGCGAATTTCAATTGCATGTAGAATTTAGGTCCTTTTGGTAAACCTTGTGCTCTGCATTCTGTGGAGGGTGGACTACTGAATTGCTTCTGAGGGAATGCAAAAGCACATTATAAAGACTAAGTCTTCGGTACTAAAAAAAGATACGATATTTTTGCATTAAATCACTAGTAGATGTGAGATATGCCAAACTGGAAATACAGCCAAGTGCTGGATACTTTAATTTTACCACAAGGTTTGTTTGGCAAGGTCAGCCCTGTTGCCTGGGACTGACCTTGGAAAATTCACCTCAGTACAAAATTAAAGCACCTTATCTTGACTGGGGTTTTACCACAGGAGAGTTGGCGCACATTGGTTTCTCCGAGGTTAAAAAAAAAAAAGAAATTAGTTGATGTTTTTAGTGGTGAAGAAAAGTCCAAATCAATAGATCCCTCTCCATTAGGGTATCTCTGCAAAACCATGCGTTATCTATGTTCTTCTATGAGCTAACTATGCATTAAAGCATGATTAATAACCATGGTATGGACACAGCATTGCAGTAGTGTGGCTGGTGGTGGCTGTATGTAGGACTAGTCTTGAGAGTGCCCGTATAAAATAAGCTGTGTGATTTTAAACAGACAGAAACTGTCGTAACAAGTAACCTTGGCAGTTATACAGATGGCCAGTGAGGTGCCTTCTCCTTTTTATACCAATGGAAGCCTAAGGGGAAATGCACTTATCATGGAATGAAAGTGGTACATCCTATTTTGCTCTTTTGCACGGGTGTGTGTTGTATAGGTAAAGCACTTTTCTTGCTCATACAGGCTCTCCCTGTAGAAGAGGACTTGCTGGGAATGGTCTATTGGCAAATCCTTCCTGGTGTGGATTTGGCTCTAATTTTTAACCAGTGCAAACTTTCATGTATATACTTCCATGACAGTGTAAGAATGATTTTTCCCATTTATCTTGAATATATTACTGACAAGTTAAAAATGATAAACGCCCTCCTATGCCAGGAAGGTACATAACACAGACAGGCACTAGAGTGACTATAATGGCTTCAAAGCTAATTAAATTTATCTCAGTGCGCCGTTCCCCCCTAGACAAACCCAGAAGTGCCAGTCCCATCAAGCATTGCCTCACTCACCTCCCTGACCTATCTTTAAAATGAGAAAAAAGCTGATCAGCTCCTCTCCATTTCAATTTTGTGCTCCCCAGCCTGAAGATCTTTTAAGTCCTAGCTCCTGGCACAATGCCTTCCAGTCACTGGTCAGATTCAGCAGTGCCAGCTGTTACCAGAAAATCCTACTATTCAAGAGATGACCTTATGTGCTCCAAACGCTGCCTTCTCATTCTGCTTAAATCGTTTCCCCATGTTCAGTGCTTGCACTGACATTGTGATGTAGGCAGATAGGTTATAAGTTTTCTAGAGCAAAAGTTGTTATGTAAAAGACACGAGATTTTATATTTTTAGTTCAACATGATAGTCTTTTTATTAAAAGACATTAGCAAAATTTCACACAGAGCACCCAAGTTTTATTTTGAAATCAGTGCCAGAGTATCTATCCCTGATTCACTTATGAAAGATCCACTATAAAACCCTGTAATGCCTTGTGAATAATTTTAGTGATTCACTCCCATGCAAATCTCTTATTTTCCAACTCAAATATTGCATAAGGGTAGCACAGTATTCTTAAACATGAACAAGACATAAACCAATTTCATTCAGATTATGTTTGTGTCATAAATAAGGCTCTGTATCCACTCAGTTCAAATCGGCCTCCTTAAGCAGGCTTGGACTCGTTAAATCCTGTCTATGACCTCAGGCAGCCTGCTCTAAATGCATGACTCTTGCATGTGAAGAGAAGAGCTTGGAAAATAACACTGAACTGAGCTAAGGCTAAATCTATTTGGATTCATTACATCTATGGCTGGACTGTCTTTGTAAATAACACTTATTTACATATATGTCAAGAACTCTCAGTTTTGCATATGGAAAACAGAATCATGAGAATATGAAAAATTCATTCAAGTTTAGGTGATCCCCAGTCACTAAAAAAAAGGCTGATTATCCCTTCATACTTTACAGAAAATCGACAGCCAGTGCATGCCTACTAAAATCACTACATTCCTCGTCCCCCCTTTTTTTTTTCACGCCACTCTTTTTCAGTTTTCTGCTCATCCTACTAGCTTAAGTAGATCTTATATATGCAATTCTCTGCATGCGCATATGCCTGAAATCACTGCTATCACTGAGTGACAAACCGGTATCCAGGCATATTTTGATGCATTTCTTTAAAGAACTTCAAGAATTTTCCAGAAGCATGAAGCACGGAAAAGTA
>VXAL01006994.1:20167-123615 GCA_013399475.1 Chauna torquata
AAAAAAAAAAAAAAATTATTTACAGGAAGGTGACAGTTTTTAAGCATTTATCTTCAGATATTTTTCCTCACTAAATCAAGTCTGTAAGAAGGTAGCAGTTTTTCAAGATGTTAAACTGGTTTAGCTCTGGTTTGAAAAAGTTCAGTTCTGTCAGCTGTTTAATTGTTGAATACAGCCCCCCCCCCTCCCCCCCCCCGCATTGTAGGCTTTGCTTAGCATCCCCAGTAAGGTGCTATAGCTAGAAATCTTCTGTGGTTGTGCTGCCACAATTATGGGATTTGACTCATGCTCACATAGGACTCTGACTCAGGAGCAGGAATGGCTTAAGCTGGCACAGCTATAATGTTTCCTGCTCACAGTCATCTATTTTGGTCTAGCTTTCTCCTCTCTTTCAACTTTACTAACTCCACTGCAAGAAGGGCTAGACTTCTTGGGAAACATCCATTAAACCAAAGTTTTTTGACCTCTCAAAATAAACCAGCACTGATACCTGCGTCTTTAATTCATTGCCATTAGCAACATCATTCACAATTTAGTAATCCCTGCAGTAAAGGTGGGAACAGAGAATTGTAGCTGGTAATTGCTCCATCTTGCCCAAGGTTGGTCACCCTTGCTCCCCAGTTAAAGACCTTAGCCTGTGGACGTGCATCCTCTTCCAGGTCTGTCTGTGGTGCTGGAAATTACTACCATCCGTAGCCATGTATTGGCAGGTTATGTTAACCAAGCCAGTTTTACCTGAGAAAGATTAAAGGAGGTAACGGAGGAAAACAGAGAGGTACCTTCCCTGAAAGGATACAGAGGATCTAGGAGATTAAAACATTATCAGTGTGTTGCTGTTTGCAAAACAAAGTCCATTAAAAGCAGTGTCATGACCTGTGCAACAACTGCTCAGACAGAAAACCACCTCCCAGCCAAGAATTAGGTGGATCAAATGCAAGTCCACGTTACCACACCAAGTCCAAAACCTGACAGCTTATGTAAAGCTCACCTGTATCAAAAATTGACACTAAGATACTTGACTCTGCTGCAAAGTGTCTGAGGATCATTCACGTGTTCTGTACTGCCATTCTCCTGAGGAGGTTACAACCTTGGTCAGGGAAAAACGAAAGGAGGAGGATCAAATAGCTACAGATGACAACCTTTTTAAATACTACATCTCACTTGTCATCCCTCTAAATATTCAGCGGCAAGAACAGGACCAAATGGACATCAAGTGATTGTGTAGAGGTCCTAATCTCATTACACTTGGTGTGCAAGCTCCACTCTCTACTTTTGCTTTAGTGTTACAGGGCGTACCTACACTGGTGCAGATAAACCAGTTTGAATTATCTTGGCCTAAGGGTTGACACCCTCTGAAACAAAGAGAGAATATTTTGCTAAGTTTAATAGGTATATTATTTTTCTCTAACTGTAACTTTAGGCAAGCCGAAATGGATTCATACAGTCTAGAATTATGAGTAAATTGGCAACTCAAGTAAAACATCCTAATGGGAAAGATAATTTATGAACAGGATGGGTTAAACTGCCAGGGAAGAGGAACTAGATGAGATCTTCTAGAAAATGTCAATTTTAATTTTGTTCTGCCCCTTATTTTTCAGCAATTTACTAAGAAACAGACCTTTTACGCTACTGGTCTTCTTATGAGAACATACTAACCTTCTCAGGAAGAGGATTCATTAGAGCTATTTTACTGGTAAGGCCCAGAAAGAGAAAGACAGAGTGGGTAAGAAAATATATGTCATCTGTGGAGGCATGAGTCGACTACCATGTGAAGGCAATTTGATTGTCCAGGTTACCACACATACCATTTGTTTGCCACATGAAATGCTGGAGACCAAGCCACAGACTCCTTAATTCTAACTCAATCTTTGGAAGGGAGTTAAGCAAAAGGCTATTTTACTTGTGAGCAACAGCAAACAAACTTCATAAGGATGCCTTAAAGTAGGGTACCACCAGGAAACTTGGTGATTCATGCTGGAAAAATTTAAGAAGTTAGTGCCCCCAGCCGTCTGCTGCACCTCTCTGTGGAGGTTACCATGCCTACACCAAAACCAGTGTGCTTGCTTCTCAGCCAGCCCACAGTCCAGCACATTCCATTTAGCTGGAATTGACGGACATTTAAGGTAGTACGCCAAGCATGAGACTGTGGCAGCTGAAGAGCAGAGACAGTTCCTGTTCTGCCAGGTGACAAAGGGGCAACAATTTCCTTCTGAGAAGCTGAGGAGCCAATGGGAGTAATATACCTTTCTAAGTTGCCATAACAGTGTTCTTTTTAAAGAATTATTTTATTTGCTGCCATTTCGCTCTGTCGGTTGATGTTACTTACCTTTTCCAAGAGGTACTGTGTAAACATAGCTACCACTGTGGCAGTTTGCATGGCCATACCCAAGCCAGAAGGTGGGTCTGGTACTCTACCATCATCGTAAGTACAGCAATGTGGAGCTGTGCAGTCTGAAACATAGCAGGCTGTGTCTTCGCTAACAACTCATATTAATACTTTCCTCCCAAGGAATCAGTTGATACAATGTTAAGTACAACATTCCTTCTTTCCATTACACAACACATTTTGAATGGGAAACACCGGGGAAATGACCATTGCTGTGAAAAAAAATATTTGTGTAGACCTCCAAGGTTACTCTGCTGTCTAGACAGAGGCCACATCTGTGCTGAAGCATTTAACATTTGTGTTTCACGCCATTTCTCTCTTCTTTATCTTGAAGACAGAACGTTGCCGCTTAGTTTCCTGGCTTGGAATATCACATATTTCTTCTCTTCACATTTAGGAGAGCAGGAAATTCTTAGCTAGAGGTCCTTTCCAAACGTTGCTTCAGAGAAATCAGTTGCAGCATTCCTTAAAAAGCAGGCAGACGAACAAACTAACAAACAAACAAAACAAACCTTCTTAAACCTATCAGATAGGTTTCAATCAATTAATTTGTTTCAATTCAGTCCAATGGATTGGCAGTCTGTGAAGGAGAGTAACAGACCCCTCTGGCAGGGGTCCTATTACCTTCAGGAGAAGGGCTCACTGATGCATCAAAGCTCAGTTTGAAACTCCTCACATGGTTAGAGGAAGATGCTGCTACCAGATCAGAGCCACGGTATCACAATTTTAAGCCAATTTGAAAAGTCACTGCCACTGGTGGGGAAAGTTATTCCCCCTCGCCCTTGGCCACATGTGCCTGCCACCCCTCCCATGCCAGCACACAGGTGATCGGTTTGTTGATCTCAGTAAATGCAGATCTCACCGAAAATAAAACGTCGTTTTTCAGCTGGCTCGGAGGAGAAGTGAATGCGTTGTCAGGACAAAATCACCACTTCTGTGAATAGTGCAGTCTCAGATCACCACCCCAACAGAATGACTGATCGGTATCCAAGAAATCTGGCCTGCCTATGGTTAAAAGTTCCTTTGAACAATTTTTTAAAAAGACTGAATGTATCCAAGTGGTTCTTTATAAGCCCCATGCTTTCTAGTATAACAATTCTAGAACTTCTAAATTTTTCCAAAAATTTCTGGAATTCTAAATATTCTAAATCTTGGAATATTTATGAGATTGTTCCATGATTATAAATAGTATGCCTTCTCTTTTTTATATTACCCAATGAAAGAGACATTTTTTCAATCAGTCATGGGCACAGGATCATAACTGTTGAACTACTCAGAAAAAAAAAAAGGGGGTTCAGGCTGACTTTTATGCTTTTATGCTAGCTTTAATCTAATTGTCAGCAATTAGCTTATACAATTCACAATTCTGTCTCACATATCTGGTGCCAGAAGAGTACTTCTTTAGAACTGATGGATCAGAATTTCATGACAGGATTAGCCAATTAAGGAGTTAGGCTTGTCCTTTTGGCTTTGAATAGGGCTGGCCAAAAATATATTAAATCTAAAAAAAAATTGATTTATATTTGCTCAAAGGTACACATTAGTTCACAAGGAAAATGTTTAAATAGCTTTTAATTACTATTTAACTCTCTGGAGAGTATTCAGATTCTCATCTATTAGTCACTGTTGTACTCAATACTGTTTGTTCTGTGGCTTGGAAACTTTTACAACATACAGTCTACTTGAGTATGAGTTAATTTTCCCCACTGTGAAAACTGGTAGTATAGACATATGAAAACAGAGAACCTGTGTGTGTCTTCTTGTCAGGAACCTCTGCCATCACAAAAACCTTATCACTATACCCAGGTAGCACTATCACCTGTTTTACATTGGCATTCTTCCTCAGAACAGTTTAGGTTGTTAATCCATCTTATCTCTATTAGAATATTGTTCCAGAGCCTTATTTTTCCAATTGTCCTGATAAGCGTTTGGTTTCAGGAAACAGTGAAATGCAGCACGTTGTCACATTTCACTGGGAAGACAGAGTATCTGTATTTTCATACTGATGAACATTATGAATTCTAGTCACCAGTGAATTTTAGGTGAAGTTTAGTTATGAAAGAACTGTGGCAATAGCAAGACCTAAATTTATTCGAATCAAAAGAGAATGCATTTGTCAACAGATTTTTTTGCACTGTTAAAGCTCTGTAATAAAGCTAAACAACTTGTGAATTTTTCAAAACGATGCATTGCATCCAGCTTATGTCAAGTTATCTCTGTTGAAAACCAATGCAAATGAGGTGTAGCGGCTAATGACATTCCTTCTCTTTCCTAATATAAGGCTGAATTTTTCATTGGTAAATCATAGTATGCCTAGATCGCTGATGGCGTAATGGGCAATTACATTTCAAATCGACTTTAAAATTAGTTACTTCCTTTATACTTTCAATCATTTAATAACTAAGCACTTAAATCTTCAAGTGATCATTTTTATTTCGTTGTCCTTCCTTTTCAGTACTAGGTAGGAAGTAATTAGAAGGCTATCTTCTTTGCGGCTCCTTTCATTTTAAAATAATACCTATTATTATGTGTGTAATCAGAAGTAGAGTGGGATCATTTTAAATATATAAAATTAAAATGGAATTACATTTGATAGCTCCAATAAATTAATAAAAGGAACTCTATGACTATTTTTACACCATGATTCCTTAAAATTACTCCAGAATACTGTCTTTAAAAAAAGCTTATATTGATTTTGTTTTGTATTTTATTCTGTAACTTGTGTTAGAAATATATACATATATATGTTTTATGTGATTCTTCATATTAACAAGAATGCTGATATAAACTACAGAAAATAAATGATAAATTTAATGTGTATCAAATATATTTGAAAGTATAACATTGTAAAATCTTTTTGAGTGACAAAGCTGGGAGTAGTTGCAATTTCACATTTATGAAACGGAAACATTTTGTTGAAAATATGTTCTAGTTTCAAAATGAATGCAAAATGATTTTTTTCTGCAATTAGCATACATACTTGCAAAGGTTCAGATAAAATTAGAATTCAGTCAAGATGAAAAACTACTTAACATGCACGAAAAGGGACCCACAATTAGAGACTGGAAGGGGGTTAGACACAATAGCGGGAATACATAATTTGAAATGTCACTCAGAAATCTACTTTGGAATAACATTAGTTGTATGCTGATTCTCCTGTTTGGCAACTCAAAACGTACTTTGGTTCAAAACAGGAAAAGAAAGTGTATTTCACATCGTTCTGTTTGGGAGCATGGCAAAAACAGGAACATTTTCTTACTGTTTCAGGAGAAATTCATATCAAATTAACTAAGGCTGCTGTATTTCACCCTGTTTTCACTCAAAACCCATAATTCATCTATTTACAAAATTCAGTCCGGATTTCCTGAAGTCCTCAACATATCCGCCCCAAGGTTTAACTCCCTGAGAAAAAAGTAATGCAGCTTGACATGGACTAGTTTAAAACAGAGGGAAAGAAAAAGCAGGAAAGAAAAAGAGGAAGCAAGTTGAACGAACACTTTATAAGAACTCTTAAGTCTTTTCATAAGCCAAAACAAAACAAAACCAAAAGATGCAGTTCACTTATCCTTAGCTTGGAGTCTTACTCAGATGTTTTCTCAAGGCTTTCAGAGGAGGAGAGTTGAGGAGAAAGGACACTGTGGAATAGCTGGAAAATACAGCAGAAAGGACAGCATATGTGCCATGAACAGTTATGGAAAACTGGCAGATAGTGACACGAGAGTCAATTGACAGGAGCAAAGGTCAATGTAAAAGAAATCAGTATTAAGGCCCTGAAGCATGGAGAAAAATGTCTACACACTAAACAAAATTGTTTACTCAGTTTTGATTTATAGCTTCTGCATCGATAATTTCAGTTACAGTTCACTGCATAAGACAACATTTCTTTTCAATCCAGACCTTGCCAGTAAATGAAAATATTCAATTTTCAAAACAAGTTTTCAGAAAGGGAGTATTAGATAACTTAGGACTGATGGGTAACTATAGTGTATTAGAATTAATCTAATCTAATCTACTTGCTAAGTCTATGAGTTAACCAGCTAGTTCATTGTTCCACTCTCAAAAGCTGAAATAAAAAATGAACTGACCAAAAACACACTTAAGAAAGGCAAGTCAAAAAACAACAACAAGCCAATATTATGAAACTCCAAGCTTTGCTTCATGTTCACAAGTAACAGTCGAGTTACTTGCTTAATGATGGCAAGTGAGGTGACTGACCATTAACCTTCCTGGATGCTATCTGATATTGGTAACTTCTTGAATCCAAACTAATATCGTTAGGTACCAACATTTATAAGAATGCTTTAGTTTCTTGCAACCTTTCTCCACTAAACTGCTCTGCAGCCACAGTTCAAGCAGCTGTTCTGGTGAAAGGTGGTCCTTCCTCAGATCATATACAGAATATAGAGAGTGCTGTAACATATTTTGGACATTGTGCAGGTGGGACATCACCTCAGAGACCTTCAGAAAGATATAAAATGAATTCCAGCACTTAGAAAGTGTTTCTTTAGCTCACCATCTGAGGTGGTTGGGCCCACTGGAACATGGACAGATGCTCACTGCAGAACACATGGACTTAATATTTTTTTTTTTTCACTTTGTAGTTGCCTAACATCACCTTACTATGAGATATCACTTGCATGGCAGAACAAACTGTGTGAGTATTCTTCATCCACTCAGCATAAAGCCATTTAAGCTAGTTTAAGCTTTTTTTTCACTGAAGCACATGAGATGTATTCATGTGGTCAGTTCTTGCATGTCTGAACACTAACCTCCAGCAAAGCTTTTTGGCAACTGGAAGAGCCAACTTTTTAAAGTCAGACCATTGAAATTCACTACTGGTTACCCAGTCTGCAAATGACCACTTCCTTCAGGTCACTGCAGAAGTGTAAAATGAGCAATGTTTTAGCTATAGCTAAAAGTATGGAACTTACATCCTTGCCAGTGCCACCCCTACTCTTAGAGGTACCAGAGGTGACAATTGGAACCCACCTTGCATTTTATTAAGGTGGCTTCTAAAGCCATACTGAATGTTGAGCACCAAGGATTTATCTTTGATAATGTCTCCTTTGGTCAGCTTTTTTATTTACATATTAGTTTCCAGCACTGTTATCGGATGCAACAGACCTACTTAATGTAAGCAGGTGGCAAAATATTTGCCTGATCAGGGACACAAGGAACCTAAGCGTTCAGTCAATGAAGAAAACAAATGAAGACAACAGCATAAAACTGCTATCTTCAGCTGCTGTTAGAAAATAAAATGCAGAACTTCACCTACCATGAAAATTTTATAGAATGAATATTAATGTTATGAAGAGAAGTAGGGTGGATTTGCATTATGTATTTGACTTGTCCCTAGAGCACAGAGACTGACACAGACTTGTGACTGCATTAACTATAGCTAAATTTTAATTGAAGATGATTGATTGTTGAGCATTCTGTTAATTAACCTCTTTATTCTACATTTTCCTACAGAATTTGATATGTCCTTTGAAAGCAAGTTTTCCAGCTTAACCATCAAAAAATACGGACATGAGCTTCATTCACAAGAGATACTTTGGTAATAACAATCAGGAAAAAGAAAACAATGAATGGCAAATATAATAGAACTGGATTTGAGCTCAGAAATTGTTTCATGAAAGCCAAAAAAACATTTAAGTCCAGGCTAGTTACTTGCCATTTCAAAGATAGAAGCCCAGTCCTCAGAAACTGATAAGTGATTAGTCCTCATAATACAAAGGTAAGTTGTCACAGCTCTATTTTAATAAAAAAAAGAAAATACATAAATTTAAAAAAAAAAAAATCCATCCCTGAAAGAATCTTTTTTTCCCCTACCTAAATGCAACCAGCTTTGTTTTTTATGAGTTTTTATTTCTCTACTTTATCTTGGACTAAAAATTAAATACAAGTTTAATCACAAAATAAAATTTCTTCATGAGTTCTGCATTATTTACTGACAGATGTGTGCAATAGATCTGATTTCTCATCCTGACGTAATACAAAGGTTAGATTTGTGATATGAATGATTAAAATCATTTACCCAGTATAAAAAAGAGTACTTGTCTCCTAATGCAAAGTATTCTCTTTCTAAATCATGCACTTTTCTCAAACAATTGAAGTACTATGTACAAAAAGGAACCTTGTACACACAGCAAGACAGTGAAAGGGAAGGATGCTTCTCCAATCAGTCAATACCAGTCACCACAAGCAGCTGTTCTACATCTAATCAGGCATCACTCCATCACTCTGCAGCTGCCACACAAATGGCATCTTTGAAGCATCTTGTCAGTGACAGCCTAATGCAAATTTCAGCACCTTTACTTAACAGTGCAAAACAGATCATGATTCACAGAAAAACAGGAGGAAAACAAGGCAGTTAAAATGATCTACTTGCTTTGGGATGGCACACGGTACCATTCAGATTGAGATTTAGAGCGGGATTAATCTAAGCACTGAAGTCATCTCAGCACTAAAGGCTGAAGCCAAATGGTTTCTCTGCACTCCCTCAGTGTGTGTCCAGGAAAGGAGATAGACACCACCAGACAGTGATCACTCCATCCTAACAAGGGTGTCAGAGGTAGTGTGATGAATTGCTTCCTAAGGTACCTGTCTCTTTTCACTGACTACAGAGGAAGCACAGACTAGACATCTTATTTTATAGGCTAAAATTAGGTGAGATTAAGGCTACCCAGCTGCTCCAAAGTCAGACAGCATTTATTTTCCTTTTACGTACTTCATAGGAGGTGCAGATAGTAGGATGGGGAAAGGATGAACAGAGCTCAGTGAGTGGGTAGTTGTTCAATATTTCTTTTTAAACTCATCTTTCAATGTGTGCCCCATCCATTATTTACTGCATACCATCTGAATGCTACGCTGAATAGAAAATCACTCATTTTCTCATGGGCTTTTCAATGGTGCTCTCATTGTAGTACTCTATTTCTCCACAGATATTAATGAATTTATCTTCCTAACACCCTGGTGGTATTATTATCCTCCTCTTACGTGTTGTGAGTGGAGACACTGGAAAGTGAAAACTGTCCTCTAATTTTGTTTACCTCATATAACATGCTTTCCAGCTGGATTTTTCAGACTGCCTAGCAATTTTTAGGCCTTCGTAAGGTAAAAGTACAGTTCCTGTTCACTTCTGCTGCGATTGTTGTTGCCTAGCATTCAGCTGAGTAGGCTCTAGAGTGTTTTAAGATGGATACCCAGAAAATGAAGAAAACACAAGGATCCAAAGGCCTCTATTTGATGTTCTCTGCCATATTCATGACACACTTTCCAACATTTGCAACCAAGGTGATACAGGCTGTTTTCACTGTTCAGCTTTGACTCATTCCCTGTGTGAATGCACTTCCTGTGCTTCATCTCCTGGATGGAAGAGCCTTGGCTTTTAGGGCTGCTTGCTGCAAGATGCTTCATATATCCTCAAACATCAACAGCTACAATCCAAGCCATTCCCCAGGTCCCCTGACAACATGAACAAGCTCTGTAAGACTGTAGCTAGACTGAGTGGCAGCTGTATACTCTTCTACTGGGGACAGAAAGGGCCCACCTACAGGCTAAATAAAAGAGGTCCGTAAACTGGACCCCTTATCACTGACACTGTTGGCTCTTTCTTCCCTGCCTGGCGCCAGCTGGCTCTCTGTGTAAGTGAGCCTCGGGCACAGTCCAGGGCATGGGTCACTACTGGCAGCACTCTTAAAATGCAAAATAGAGGAGTCTGCTTCACTCTAGTAGTAACAATATAACCCTTGCACAATTTTAGACATTTTAAACCAAAAGGAATTCCCATTTGAACAGGGTAGTTATGTCCTCAGACCTCAGGGGCCATCACAGGGCAATATGTTTTGCGGCATGGGCACCCATCGTGCTGAAGGATGCCACTTGGTTCCAGCAGCAGGAGTTGGTCCCTGGTCCTCTTATTTAACAGAAGTGCTCCTCCTGGGCTGTTTGGTGAGAACAGGTCCCCGTGTGGGACAGGATTACTTGCCAATATTTGTCTGAAGGGTGTGACCCTCCTCTGTCTGCAGCTCTGCCTGCGTAGTGTCAGGCGTGAGACAAATGAACTGAACAGTACATGCTCTTCCACTACTTTGTTATCAAAACAGTGGTAGTAGTGTTGTAGCCGGGATGGGCTAAAGACACACGAGCAGTAGGGTTTGTATGAAGAAATTATATTTTTTATTAATCATGAAATAATTACAAATAATTTTAAAATCACCTCGCCCTGTAAAACATGCTTGTATTTCAAAAACAGGCATTTTTTCTAGGTTAAACAACCCCACCCACTCAAAAAAATAACAAAAGAAAGCTTTTTTTTTTTTTTCCCCTGAAAGGATTGCTGCCAGAAAAATGTTTTTGCCAATGCTGTGATCTGTCCAGGCTGTGTGGCAGGGGTACACCAACTGGATATGTTAGCTGAATAAGCCTTTTTATTTCAGTGAATTTCAATTACTCTATTAAAATAAAACAGAGTGCTGCACTTAAGAATAAAAGAAGAAAAGCTATAGGAGAATTTAGAATAAAAGTAATCAATTCCATGGTCTGATTTTAATTTAATCAAAGTTGAATTAAGATAAGCACAAATGGTAAATTAACATAAGCACAACAGTTTATAAAATCAGCGTAAGTTTTGGCTTGTAATTTGATATAAAAATAAAAAATGGATAGGATATTCAATATTGCCAAATGAGTGGATTTTCAAAATTAAATATAGGATTAATCAGAGTCCATTAATTTTCATTCTCTGTCTGACTAAATATAAAGAAATTTTATTTTATCAGCCTCATCGATCATTTTTACTATTTACATTTTTTACCTTGCACAAACCACTCGTTTGCTGCTACATTCCTGCTTTTAATGGGAATACTTTGTGTAGGAAATTGTGCAAAAAATAGATTTGACATTGCTCTGCTTCTGTCTTCACAAGTCCTTCTTTATCTCTGCATCCATTAGCTGACTGTTTGCAATATGGATTTATTTCGGTCTGCTTCTTGCACCATCAATGTCTTTAAATGAAGTTCTGCCCCTGTACATGAAAAGACTTCTTAATTCATAGTTTCACATTATACGGAGATTAACAGTAAAAGGTTATTAACAGTGCAAGGTTATTAAGAGCATGTTTAATATTATTTGAATGATAGCAGAATCCCATGGAATCCCATTTTGGTATAACTTTATTAACGCCGGAAGTATTCAGCTGATTCTGTGCTTTTTCCTAGAATGACCAATAATAAATTACTGCAAATCAGTATGCATTTTAAGCTCCTTTTCAACTAGCAGTTGACAATTTTGTAGTCTATTAGAGGCTGTGGCTGCTCAGTGTACGCACTGATAAATGAATGCACTTTACCAATGTCAAAGCCAATAATAGTATTACTATTATTTCACAGACTTTTTTCTGGTTTCCATATTATCATTGCAGATACATTTGGAAGCTTTTGAGTTCAAGCCTAGCATTCAGTAGGCTAATTTCCTAAACCCTGATGAGAGTCAGAGCCTTTCATGTTTCACTTCAGTGCAATCCAGCAGGAAGAGAACAAGGGGCAACATGGCAGATCTATCAGCTATCTATCAGTTTATTTGGTTTGTAAGGTGCCAGAGGTGGTCATTTCTGCATCTAACTAGGGCTTAAAATTAGCCACTCTGTGCTTTGTTATTAATCCTCAGAGGAAAGTTTTTCTCCCTAGAACTCAGCTGACGTCAGGGATAGCCCAGGAGTATGTTTCCCCCTGTCTTGCCACAGGCACCCACACAGACAATAACCTGACCAGCCCTGTGACGTGGAAACCCTCTCAAGAACCCTCACAACACCTGTGTTGGAGGATGGTTCCACCATCAAACCGCATATCAGGTGTAAACATCTTAAACTGCCAGGACTGTTGATAAAGTAATCATAAATCTAAGCTCTTAATCAGCACCTACACTGAAAACACTATAGACTTAAAGGAGTCAGCTAATACATTAAGAGTGCCTACACATACCAAACAAAATTCTTCCTCCTCTAGCTCCACAAGCCAACGTTTTCCCTACAAAGTTCCAAACTCTCACAGTCTGTCTCATTTCTTATCCCTTTGTGATTTTCACACAAATTTCTTGCAAAGCCAGCCTAGATGCACTAATATGATTCACACCCCTGAAGATCTACTCCTTTCAAAACACCTGTTCTGGTTTTCCACTAGAAAAACAAATGGATGATTTGCTGTTGTGGGACAGACGTTTTAATTTTGTAACCAAACAATGCTTAACCCTTGGAGCTTTGTCTTCATGGCACTTTGTTTCTTTATTTAAATTCCCTGCTGTTGCGCAGCTTCTGTAGCAGTAGGATGTTCATATAGATGAGCCTCTGGCAGCTATCAGTGCTTTTTAATCTTCATGTTGTCCAGCCCTACTGAGAGAAGGGCTGTAGCATAGTTCCAGACTTCATTTTCTCTGGTGGCAAAATCAATTTAATAGATTTCCATCCTTTCTCACCCCAGTTGGTCATCCCCTCCATTGTACATCAATTTATCAGCTCCTGAGCAGTGCCTGCATTCCAGAACTACGCATGTTCAGTGCCATGCTTTGAATTAGATTAGTTAAATAATCTAGGTTGAAAAGACATTTTTTTTCTGGAGGATTTTTTTTTTAGCTTAGATCATTTTGCCGATGCTATTGAGTAAAATCTTATCAATGACTGCACTGGCAGAAATGAGGTGATAAACATCAACACAGGAATGGAAGCGAGCATCTAGAGAGGAAAACTTTGTCAGAGGGAAGCTCTTTCATGGACCTCCATCCCAAATGCTATATGTTTTAGCTCCTCCTCTGGAGAACCAGAGCTCTGGTTTTCTATGATGTAGAAACCCGGCTGTGCAAAGAAATCTTGAGAGCAAATTTAGTAATAACTATGAAACCCACAGATATTAGAGTGCTCTAAAAATCCACTGAATACTGGCATTTTTATGTAGACAAGAAAACTGGTTATTTTGTTCCTAATTCTATTGCATATTCAGCTTTCTCCTTGGCTCTCGAATATGTTGCTCTGTAAGAGCTGACTTTGCACTTAGCACTTGAAAAACTATTTTTCTGCTTCAGAAGAAGGTTTTGGTCCACCACTGCAAATAACCTTTTGTTGCCTAGCTTCTTTTCATCCTGGGAGTGTGAGATAATTGTCACAGAACAGACAAAAGCTTGAATATACAGTCTGCAACATTTGTGAAACAGTATTTGTATACACACTACACAGGAACAGCCAACAAGAGATTGTTCAGTCCGTGGCTGAGATCCTGGCAAGCAATGAAAATCCTGGAAACACCTGGCCTTTAGGTACAGAGAATGGGCTTGTAGTGTGTACCTACCTAGTTCGAGTCATAACATTTTTAGGCTCACATTTAAATGTGGACAGCTTTGGTAGTGGCTCCTTTGAGAAGAAATATCTGGGTAACTCAAGATAAAATGGTGAGCGTCTAGTGCATAGTCCCTGAAGAAGAGCAGAGGTTCTGCAAAATTATTGAAGGAAATGGTGAAAAATAGAGACTGTTTTAGGTAATGCATTACATGAACAGAAATAAAGTAGAAAGTGAGGCCAAGGGCATGCAAGGTCAGGATGTCAGCCTGCCAGTGAGGTTCAGGATCAGGCCCTGTGAGGGGAACTGGGGTAACACCCTGCCTGGGACAGCAGGGCAGGGCCATAGAAAGGGGACAGGCCAAGGCTGGGTCGGGACATAAGCTGGTGGCTGGGCCCAGCTCATTGTGTCCTGCGGCCAGGCAGGGCAGGGCTGTGTGGAGCTGGAGCCTGGCCCTGCTGGGGCCTTGCTGGGACAGGGGCTGATGGCCATGGGGCTGACGTGGGGTCCTGGGCCTGGGCAGAGTGGGGGAACCCCAGGGGTGGGCAGGGACAGGAAGGTCCTCAGTGCCCTCAGGGCCATGACAGGCTGAGGATCACGTGGAGGAGTGATGGGGTTAGGGAGGATAAAGTAAAATAAATCTGCTAGAACTCATTTGCCGTGGGTTAAGTCAAGAACTACAGTGAAAAAAGAAAAAGTAGATTTAACAGTTTGCTGAACGGAATTTGTTAAGATATTGATATAGAAATGAAGCATATTCTGCCCCTCTGAGTCAATGAAAAGCAATCACAATATTACTGCAACATACCACAATGGAATATGTGGAGAAATGTGAAGTAAATTTTTAAGATCTAGTCTTATCCTGCATGTGAGAGAAGGGGAATCTGAGCTATTGTTAAAAAAGGTCACGGAAAAGATTCCAGAGACAAAAGGTCTTGCAAGTATGTTTTTGTTCAAGCTTAGTGATCCTGCCTCCTTCCTGCTCCCACTACATTCCTGGTTAAAAAAAGAACAGGGTTTGATATGTAACTCTCACCGCTTGCCTTTCCCTCTTGTCTTGTGGGTCTTTGTGGGCTATTAGCACCCAAGGGGAAAAAAAATTGTTTGCTCCCTTCTGCTTTCTTTTATGAATAGGTAAAGCTATTTAAAATAAATAAATAAAATAATAATTTGGGGGAAAAAAAGGCAAATAAATAGAGAGCCAATCAGTTTTGTTTTATTCTACCTTGAAAAAATAGGATCTCATTTTCCTGGAAGACTTTCTGAAGGATGGAGGGCTATTTCCATCACTCACAGCACAGAGATGGGCGGTGGACTTCACAAAGGCAGTGGCTGGGCATTCAGGCAGGCATGCCTGCCCCACTTCCCCTGCTGCCCATTCCCCACTCATCCCACCCGTGTTTTGGTGGCTCTGTAGAGAAGGAGACTGAGGAACTGGAGAAATCTATTTGCACCATGACGTCAACTTGTCCCTGACAAATGTGTCCATCTACAAACATTTAAACTGGAGGGCTTGGTCCATAGAAGCACTGAGATCTACGAAGGATCTGTCATACTCGTTATACAGCTGCCCTCCTTATTGTGCTTTCTGCTGAGTTTCTTTCACTCAAATTCTTTAAGAAAAGAAAATATAATCTTCCTTTTCTCCATTTTAAACCTCACTGTACTTTGTTTGGAGATGGTTATGAGAAGAAGCACTTGTCTTAAGCTACAGGGTTTAGCATTTTATTTTGAATCTGAGGTAATGATGGGTCCTCTGCAATTCTCTTACTGCTACTTTTGGAGAGTTTGTATTTTATATGAGGCTAGAACACATCAAAAAACTAAAATATGCTTTTTCCCTAGTGATAGTTTCTAATTATTGCTTGACTATAAAACTGAATGAGGAATTAGATGGGCAGTAGAATGACAGAGAGTTCGACATAAGCATTCAAAATGAAAAATAAACTCATCTGGGAGTGGAGAAGAGGGGAGGAAAACAACAACATATGCAACCCATTTTATAATTCAGGACAGTCTTGAGCATTTCAGCTATTGCTTCAGTTTGACAGAATTAAAGCCAAGAAAAGGCAGATTATCAGAACTCCCCAGCTTTAGAGTTTATATGAAGATAAGGTGATTTATTTTGTTGAACTTTCTCTACTGAGCTTTATGTTCTAATTTGTTAATGTATAGTCATGCTGCAATTCCATAATTATGCTGTATTCCATAGGACTAATATAAAAAGCCTTTCGTTTCCAGGTGTCACTTCCAAGCTGTCATTTCACAATATGCTGTCCCTAACCACTCATTCCTGCCTCCCCGTATTGTACCACCTCCACAGTTGTGTCAACACAACTGCTTGTGGAACTGCAATCTAAACTGGATCACTGAACTGATTTGGATTAAAAATAGCATTTGCTTTGGAGGGGCCAGGGCGTGGGAATGAGCAATGGGGGGCAGAAAGGAGTCGACTGAGATGCGGGGAGGAGAAAGAATGGGAGTTCATTAAACTAAAATTACCACCAAAGTGGAGCTATTGTAAGATTGAATTTACTCACCTTTCAGCTAGCACAGCCATGCTTTTCACCTAGTCTTAACCAAATTAGACACGTCGAACTCTCATTCCCTTACATTTAGTGCAAACAAGGGGATAAATTCCATGAAGAGCTTATGAACTGTCAGTCAATACTACATCTGATCCATGTAATGTTCGTATTATACCGGATGAGTCAGTAGCACAACACTGCTGTAAATGTCTAACTCAGACCTCACAGAGGTCAGTGAAGGTACACCTTCCTAAATAGCCAAGAGCCACAGAGTAGGCTCTAGTACTGGTCTTAACCATCCCCTGATTTGTTGGTTCACTCCCAGTCTCTGCACTTAAGTGTCACATCTTGCTCTCTTCAGGCAGTTCTTGTGTAACAAGGGCTAATCTGAAACAGGGTGGATACAGGTCAGCAGTGACATGTGGGCTTCAAGTCAGGTACTCATTCCTATTCTGTTTTTGTTAAGCAATACAGAGACATGACTGCCCTTACTTAGCTTTCAGCAGGCTTCAGGTCAGGATCCAGAAGCTCTAATGCCAAAACAAAGTGTTCATACTTGAATTTCACACAAAGAGATGCAAGCAACACAAATATACTTGCACCCTCTCTATGTCTTTGCTTAAAATAGATCTGGAACTAAAGGAATTCAGGGACTGACTTAGAAACTGACTCAATAAAAAGTAGATTCCTTTTTGTAAAAAGTCACCATGATTACCCAGTGATCTAGAATAATCATTTAATGACATCAGTATGTCAAGTAAACTATTCCACAATCAAACACCGGAGTGACCCACATGTAATTCCATTATTTATAGCACAACTATCAACAGCACATAAAATTGTAATTAAATACACTAGCTCATTTGACATAGATTAATCAAATAGCTGCTAAAATCATTGTTAATATGTCATCAGCTTGCATAATGCTTTTGTCATATCTTAAAATATTATTTCATACATTTATGTCAGCTTTCTCCTAATGAGCAATTATTTCCCAGATGCCCTATCAATCTCCGTAAATAAAAAGCCTACGTAATTTGTTAATGTGTATCAGTGAGAACATAGTTAGACTTTTGTTATCAAAACACCCTTGGGATTATGGCTAGAAGCAAAGCAACTCAGGTTTATGGAAAAATATATGATCTTATGTCCTCTTGGGAAGAAAATCAGGACTAACAAATTAGCGTTTCCTAACTTTCTAGTAATTATTCTTTTACAAGCCGTAGCCCCACAAATGGTTATGATTCTTAATCTATCCTCTTCTGTGCTAAGATACAATGCTAGGATAAAACCAAGTGCAGTATCTAAGATAACATCTCGAAGTCATGCTTAATGGAGAAAAAAGAAGTCAAGATTTACGATTTTTCTGAATGTCGTGTCTATGAACACCGTTGGTAGGGCAGTGGGTAGTGTTTGTGGGCAGAGACATTCAAATGTTCTTGTTTAATTCTGCTTAAGCAAAGGCTATTTTTTGATGAGAGTATGATTGTCACTGTCATAGACCAATTAGTGCCCTGTGTGTTATCTTTAGCCAAGACTGTAATGTAATTCACTGTGTGCTGTGGTTCCCATATGGAACGTTTAACAGCAAATGACCCCCCAGAAATAATTAATCAGGCTTGAATTCACCATGGAAGAATGGGAAGCCATGATGCATAAGCTTTTGCCTCCTGTATCACAGACAGAGCAACGTGACTGTGATCAGAAGGCTCCTCCTTCTGATCATGGCTTTATCCTGTTAAGAAAAATCATTGCTTTTCTCATATTATTCCAGTTTCACCCATGGGCACCAGACATGTAAATAACGAGAATGGAATTTACAATACAAAACTCAGGCTGCCTTTTTTTTTCACAGAGGTAATTGCCAGATTCTAACCTGTATCATTTTGGAGGAATTAATCTACACCCTCTGCTGCAAAGAAGAGTTGCAAAAGGGAATGACTGTGTTTGCCTACCTGCAGATGCCTCCACATTTTTATAACAACTAAACAATGCAATCATAATGGAAAAGAAGATCAGTAAACAATAGCTCTGTAAAATGCATTGTATGAAGAGACCCAGAGTTCAAAGATTTAGATTTATCTGACTATTAGAAACGGAAAAACAGAGCAGGATGATTTTCCAGATTCTGGAACAGGAAGACCTGCAGTTTCTAGAGTGACAGGTGATTTCTGAGCCATGGTTTCAAACTACAAAGAGTCTATCTGCAAGATTTTCAGTGCCATATTCAACTTCAAGGCATGGTGCCACAAATAACTTCTCAGCAGAGCTAAGGGTCTGCCCTCAGCCACATGCCACAGTGCAGGGCAGCAGGAGGAGAAAAGAATATCTAAAGCCAGTGTTCGCACTGAGATCTTTGTTCCATGAAACCACATCTTGAACATACTAAATTTCAGATACATTAGGCAAATCAAAAGACCAGAAATCGCAAGTTCTTCTAAAAAAGCAAGGATCTTTTAACGACAGTTCAGAATAAACTACCAAAGACTAACATATCAAAATTCATTAGTCACTCAAAGAAAAAAATGGAGTATATTTAGCTCTAGGAGTTGTTTATGTAATTCCTAAAGGTAAAGTAGGAGGACAAAGATTATTCTTTACGGATTTTGGTCTGTCTCATGCAAGAAAGTTTGTTTCAATTAACTTTTCTGATGTCCAGAGATCAATTTCCTCTTGCATGCATTACAAAACTCTGTAAGAAAGTGGTGTGTTCCATAAATAAAACAGAAATAATTAATTAAAACCTGCAAAACATTACTGGCAAGCCTGACCAGATAGTTTTTAAAGTCATTGCAGACAACAATTGAAGTTACTTGAAATAAATTAATTGGTTTGTGCAGATAGCTGGCAGAAGTTATATTCCCTTACACATGGAAAAACAGAATGAGAACTTTTTCTAAAATACCTAGAAGCTGTGGATTTAAGCCAGTTTTCCAGCAACTTCAAAACTAATGATTTATGAAAACATAGGATGTTCTGTGTTTCTAAATTTATAACTAGAAAAAAATCAGCAAGACTCTCCAAATACATATATTTTGCTTCACAATTTAGCTGCAAGGTAATACTACTCATTTGGATTCAGATTAAAAGTTACTTTTAAAAACTCCAGCATAGTGAATGGGGATCACCACAGCTTCTGTTCAGGTATTAGTGAAAAGCTCAGCATTGCTCTATTGATGTTTAGGAACAGTATTCTCAGTTTCCCCAGTGCTGAGTCATGATGCTGAACAGGCAATTATGTAAGATAGTTTTTAGTAAGTATGGAATGGCATAAAATGGATCATTTTAGTTACTAAAACTTAGGACTGTTTTATGAAATGCTATGCTGTTAGCTCACAACAGCTTCAGTAAGTATTAAGTGTTGTCTGTAACCAAAAATTAGGGCTTGTTTTGCTAAAATTTATGATGATAAATTTTATAGATAGATTACTGCTTATTACTGAAATTTATTAAAAGCCAGATACTAACAAGGATCCTGGAGAACAAAGAAGATGGGATGCTCAAGGACAAGACTCTTGACTTGTGTAAAACAGAATAGATCCCAGATTTCAAAGAATGTATATTAACCCGTATGTGCAGACAGAATGAAGTCTGTAAGTATACATGTGTGGACAACAGCTTATTGAATTTATTTTTCCCCTGAGGGTCTACACACAGATTCCTGTTCATCCCATCCCTTCTCACTCAACACGACCTGCACATTCTGACCAATCAAATGTGAGAAGGAGTGGGGAAAACAAGGTCATAAATTATCTAAAATCATCAACGTGGAACTTTGGGAAAGGAGTTTTAGTTCCCATGTTTTGTTGCACTTGAGGACTTAACTATTGAGAATATTTTTCCAGTCTTGCAGCAGGAGCTTGGCAGTTTCTTTCTGAAAGGCAGCACTTTGGCTGGGTTCCCCTGACAGCAAGAATGTCCTTATTGTGGAACGTGTATAAGCCCTCAAAAACCAAACAACCACACTCACTTCCCCATGGATGATCAATTGTCTTCTGAAAGGTACCAGACTGACAAAGCTATAATTCTGGATAAACACTGTGGCAAGCACTACTGCAGATAGTTTTTCCACGCTTTTACAAACATATCTGAAAGGAAACGGTGCCCATGTACATCACCAACAACAAATTCCTCCCCAGTACGTCCTGTAGGAATACGGTGGCTGGTAAAAACAAGACCAGATTCGTGTCTGAAAAGGCATGTGATACAGAGTAATGAAAAGGATAGGCTGAACTGTCAAAAAAATAATGTATTTGAAAATAAAGATGTTTCCAGCAATCATACATGAGAGGAGCACCTCAGGAGGGCCTCAGGAGCAAGTTAGCAGGGTCAGCAACTTCAGCTGAGAGACAAAGCTGAATTGACGTGAAACATACAGGCAAGCACTCCCATTTTGTGCTTGCAAACTAGCATCTGGGGAAATAAAGAAATTAACGAGGAAAAGAGTCTGAGAACAGTGGTCCCAAACTTTTAGGATCAGAAATGTTAGCTGTTAACTCTTTAATTCTATTTGCAGACCTCCGCATGCCCTCTTATTATTAAGGTTCGTGGTAAGCAGTTTAAATGTTTCCAAGGACCAGATGTGGACAAGTTACCTCAGCCATTCATTACTCAGCCTGGGAACAGCAAAATTTTCATCTACTGCTGATTACTGTCTAAATACATTTTGTTTTACAGAGAGCTTATTGGACTACTTTCAATTGTCCCGGAATGAAATTGCAGTGATGGCCTAAGGTCAAAGCCCACAATAATGGTTTACATGATAAGGACTACCACTACAAGGAAGCCTAGAAATGCCGTTCTAATCTCCCTCCCCCCAGACACTATGAGTTTGTAGGTAACATACTAGGAATTTAATTTGATGATTCTGGAGCTGAGCAGCTATTTTAACACTATTGCTTACATTCTTAATAATATAAAATGGCACTTCACTTGATTATTCTTTAAAAAGTATCATAGGTATCTGTCAGATGAGTCCATCAGGGAGAGCTTTATCTCCCCTTCTACTTCTTTGCTTAAAACTGACAAAAATGATTAAGAGAGTGAGGGAATTTTGATGAGCATTTCCACTTTGTGATATCAATATTTCACTTCACGTTTGGTAGAAAAACTAATTGTGCATCCTTAATTTAGTCACTCTGAGGTACATTTTAGAAGGGAAACATGCATGGATTTTAGAAATAACAAAACAACATAAGTCACTGAAATTCAATTAAAGGGTACCAGCATCACACCACACAGAGGAGCTGGTAGGGGACACTTTACATTCTGCTTCGAGTCGCCTGGCATGTGTCAGTGTCTTGAAGGTTACCCTTTGTCATATGAGAGGCATCAGTTTCCATGGAGCACGGGGGCTACGGTTACAGCAAGCTTAAATCCGGAATGGTTGTCCTCCCCCGTTCATAACAGCGTTTAAAGCATTTGTGTCTATCTCATAAGCTCTTTCTGGCCTAAGGACTTTTGCTATTTTACAGTCCAGGGAACAGTGTGTGCTGTGCTCTGGAATATCTACTATCTGTACTTCACATACAGCTGAGACATGAATCATTTGATAGTAAGTCAATTACTTACTACATTACAGATTGTCCCTTGCCTATAGATTTCTTCCTACCTGTGTTAGAATAGCTAAATCTTTTTATATAATGCTTTCATTAAACCTAATACATGCAAATATATTGACTCTTAGTTGCCATATATAGTTTGTATTAAACTGTGGCATGATAATAAAAATGATATATTCTGGAAATTGACACACCTGCCCCCCAGAAATATACAGATATTTAAGGGACTTTTGAACATATCATGGTCTTGAAAGACTTTTGGCATATGATAAGAGAGTCTGAACTCTGAAACAAAACCATCTTACAAAGTCATAAATTATTGAGTATTGCCATTTTAAAATCACGCAACCTGTTTCTTAAGCTCCAAAAACCAAGGGTATTTATCTTTTTAAATCAAAGATCTTACCAATATTTAGTTATCATAATATGTTCTACAACTTGATTTTGGGTCGATCACTGAAGAGCAATAAATTCCATAATTTGCAAAAACAAACAAACAAACAAACAAACAAAAAACCCACCCTATCCTATTTTTCTGTCATGAATAGAAAGAAGTCAATGGACTGCTTTTCAATGGTACTTACCATCTAGCAGCACCCAGTCTCACTGGACGTAGTAAAAATATGACTTTAGAAGCATGATTTCTCAGTACTAATTGTAGAATATTTGTTCACGCCAAACATTTTACTATGCACTGATATGTAAGTGTATATATGTTGTTTTTGTATGATACTATTTCTTTTAAGTCTTATACTATAATATCATCATTGATATACCCTGGAAAATTACTGGACTATATCACATATATAGACACACTTGTAAGGCTGGTAATGAAATGATTGAGGAACACAAAAAGTCAGTCTGTGCATCTATATTAGTGATTTAATTTGCTGGAGGAGGTTGGGTTTAGTAAGCGTTTGCCTTCCTTTTATACTTAGAGAAGTGATATACAACCAAGCACACCACTGGTGTTCAGAGTTTTGCTCCTGAGGGAACCAAAGCTGAAGTAACACAGAGGATCAACACCCAGAGCACCTCACCTGCAACATGGCCTCAGGGTCCTCCAGCAGTCACCTGCCATACACACGCCGTGTGTGCCAAGGCCCAACCATTGGCATGAACCTCACTATTGGTAAAGATGCAATGTAGACATATGGTGCTAGAACTATAATAGATTTTAGCAAGTCAAAACCCATTGCTTTCTCTCTGCATTTCACCAGCTGCTAATAGGGGTGTACCCCAAATATTAAAAAGAACCCTATAAACATAAAAAAAAAAATCTAAAACATGCAACCTTTATTTGTGTAACACATTTCTGACATACATATTTGTTACACATTGTAGCCTTGCCATTTGTTAGTGTCTGTCCAAGTATATTCCAAGAAAACTTTTGTTCCATGACCTCATGTATATATGTGTGCAGAAAATAGGCAGATATAGAATGTATTACTTGAACAAATCTTGTCAATATCTTATCAATGACCTAATGCCTGGTCAATACCTTCCTAAGTAAGGGAAGTCTCACACTGAAATCATTGGAAGCTGATTTGTATGTATGAATCCCTGACAGTAATTAGTGACAACAAAATAGTAACCCAGCATACACAGAATGTGTATGAATTAACATAGCATATATCACCAGTCTGGAGTATATCTCCTTTTATTTCTTACTATCGTATTCCAGAATTTTCCATTTTAGTTAAAGATTTAGAGTTCACATTTAAATATGAAGGTGCTTTGAAAGCCAGCTGGTGAAAAGAACAAACAGAAGTTAGTTTATTTACTTCCTTTAGACACAGAAGAGAATGCAAAGACAAGTTTCTAGGATGCATTTTGCACCAGGATGTACTATTTCTGATGTGCATCTGCTCACAAATGCTACTGTTTATATTTTTGTTGGTAAACTATTAAAAGGTCAGTAAGCTATGATAATTTCTAGTTCAAAGAAACCAAATGTGTTTAAGTATAAGATGTATCCATGACTTTCATGGACTGCTTTATCAGTAGGGGTTAAAAAGGAGAGATGTGGTTTCTAGTGCAGGGCCAGCATTCCTCTCATACCAGCAGAAACTCAGAGTAGCTACTGAAGTTACGGACATCCCTTGTGATGTTTCAAAGCTTAAATGGAGATATCATTGGCAGCAAAAGCCCAAGCAGTATAAAAGGCACAGTACACTGATATAGAAGCTTAAACTAATAAGGGGATTAATTCTCCGTATTAACAAAGTCTCCCCCACCCCTTCCACAGTGAATTCAAAGAATTCCTTTTTTCTGCCGTGAGTAGCTTTCAGCAGCAAAACTGAGCAGATACTGGTTTTGTGTGCTATGTGCCTCTTCATATTTGAATTGAGTGACGTTGCTTAGAAATCGGGAATAGTTGAGAGGTACAGGTATGGATATATGTTGGTGCAGTAGGAAGATTGTTTTGGTGGTAAGTTTTATGTGTAATGCCAACAAAAGGTGATAAAGATTAAATACATTTGTTCAAAGTCATTAACACAAACCAAGTACGATATTGCTTCGAGAAAACATACCCTTGGGTTGCTGGCAACAGAACCCTTCTTCAAGGAAGTCTGCATTTGGGGAGTGTGCTTGTCTACAGCTTTACTCCACAACACCAAGTTACTCAGCAGCTTCAATCTGTTTTCCCCTCCTCATCTGCACGGAGTTGGAATCAAATACCTTCCCTGCAGTGAGCTTTGTGTACAAGTTTTGTGTATTGTTTTAATTGTAAGTATTTGGCTGGTAGTAAATTCACAGTGGTAGTAGCATTATAAATTGAGAAGGCCACCTTCTGTCTAAAAAATAAAGCAATAAATGCAAGCTGAAATAAATTCTGCGGACCCTGAAGATACTGCTTGTATGAAATTACAAGTCACTTTGGGATTCAAAAATGCATTCTTAGTATGTCAAAATACTAAGTAAGTATACTTTGTAAAGCTTGCTGTACTTATCCTGTATGTTGATAGCAATGTTAGTGAGGAAAATAAAACTTAAAAGGCCTCTGTGACTGTCATCATACAAGACAGCCAAGAAGAATAGGAACAACATGAAGTCAATGAATTTCTGAAATACATAAAAACTCTGTCAAAGCACCATAACTTAGGTTTTAGAGAGAAAGGGAAAGGTACTTGGAGCACAGAGTTCAAGAGATTCTTTTAGCAGGGGAAAGAAGACAAGAGTCAGGATGCCTGCAATAATGAGAAGTATCTCCTTAAATTAAAGGTTTATTCTCTTCTTCCCTGTTTTCTATAAGAAGTGGAAACAGAGCCAAATGTCTATCCACACTAATGGTTGATTTTACAAGCAGCAGAATATTAAACAAAACTTTATTTTTCATATAACACTTCATGCCCTGAGGTCTCAAAAGAAGTGCCAAAGAAGGACGGTATTGCTCTCTGCACTTTTCAGTCTAACATATGCCTATTCCTGTAGCCCTTGACTCAGACAAGGCTCCTGGTTGTGCCAAAATGTAAACCTCTCTCATTCTAAGGCCCCCACAGAGTTCGGTCTGAGCACCTCAGCTCTTGGAGGGATCAGGCCCTCTTTTGCTAACAGGACAGCACATGCGTAAGAGGTAAAACGTTTGCCTGGGAAAACAAGAATTTTCTTCATGTCATATAAACAAAGTAGCAGTAGCCACATATTACCTTAAACAAAACCAATAAAATGCAAAACACTCAGAGCCAAAACAAGATTAATACTATATTTGGGGGGAAGAAAAAAAAAAAGCTAGGAAAGTACTGCAGAAGGCTTTTAAGCCTTAACTTCTAGCGAATGATTGCCAGCAAATGTCTAACAATTTATATGAGGGAATAAAAATATTCATTGTGTGTGTATGTGTGTTGGCTTTGAATACCACATTCGCCCTCCAGCTAAGGAGCCGTTTACATCTGCCAGCCAGCAGCCAGACACCAGTGGGGAGCTGGCAGAGCCCTTATGGGCTCATTGTGTACGAGTCCAGCCAGGGAGCGCAGCCAAGGCTCCCGCTTGGGCTCTCCCCAGCAGCCAGAAGTGGCAGCTCCCCTCCGTGAGCTAAAAATGACCGCCCTACCTGCTGGCTGAGCCCAGGCAGGGGCCGGGCTCAGGTTATTTTGGATAGTTGGTGCTCCCTGCACATCCCACCAAGTGCTTCTTCTGACTGCTGGCACATGTATGGTCTGCCAGGGGCTCTTAGACAAAGTCTAATAGATTTCGCTCAAAACTTTACACTGCCTCAAAGTTTCAGCCTATGATTTACAAGCTTTCACAGAATCACAGAATGGTTGAGGTTGGAAGGGACCTCCAGAGATCATCTAGTCCAACCCCCCTTCTCAAGCAGGGTCACCTAGAGCACGTTGCACAGGATCATATCCAGGCAGGTTTTGAATATCTCCAGAGAAGGAGACTCCACGACCTCTCTGGGCAACCTGATCCTAAAGAAGTGTTTTCAGTGTTTCAGTGTTTTTCTTTCAGCGTACGACTGCAGTCCTGATACTTAAAGCAAAATAAAGTTATCAGGAGAGTGTTTCCTCCTGCTGTTGTTCCAGCAGAAAAAACAACCACCAACCAAAATCTTGAAAATCCAGTGGATTTTTATATATTTATGGAAAAGAACAGCTTTGTCTTTGGGCAAAATCAACACACACACCCCTTCTCGCAAAGCTATAGCGAGGTAGTGAGGTGGTGGTGCCACAGGTAAAAGGCACCCAGCTCTGCCTGCATGGTGGAGTGATTCCACCAGTCAGCTTGCTGTGATTTCGTTTCTTCAATGAGGTAGAGAGAGCTGCTTGATATAGGCTTGGCTGTACTCATCCACATGTGGGCAGCAGGCTGTGGAGAGGGAGCCCATAGTGTGGTACCACACTTGCCGTGAGGTCAGCAGGGAATAGGGGAAAATAAATGAAGCAGAAGAGGCCTTCCATTGAGCATGGGAGATGAAGCTGGTAAAGACTAGCTTGTTCTCTGCCTTTAGGCCACCCAAGGCGGCTATATGATGCATATGAGGTAGTACCAGCTAGGAAACTTCCACAGCAAGCAAGGGCCTGCTGACCAGAGCCCAATTCCAGCCACGCAGCCCAGCCACCACAGTAACAGAAAGGTATGCATGAAATCTGCCTTGTCCTGTCTCAGGACATTTTAGAAAAACTGTGTTTTTATCTACCTGTAAGTCATCTTAAATGTTACTCATGGTCACAGAATGTGATTCATTAGCATATTTATAAACTGAAGCAATTGCAAGCATAGCTATACATTATACCTGGAAATATAAAGCAACTTGGGCTCAGCTCTGTAAACATGAATGCTTTTTTACCAACAGATGTACAGTGTATGATAACATTCAGAGTGACGGACATATCTCCTTCAGTCACTCAATACATTGATCGTAAGCAAACATGATTATTCAGAAGGCTATGGCACATGCCATTTTGTAATTCAGATATGTGATCTTTTAAACAACTCAGTGGGAATTATATTTGCATTTTGCAAGTCGAAGATGAAATGGTGGCAGCAAGTCCGTAACTAGCACTCTCTCTTTTGTTTCATTCAAATTTTATGTTTGCTGTCTTTTTCTTCAGTGTCCAGAAAAATTTCTCTAAAGTTCAAATATGCTGCCAGATATTTCTACTGCCTTGTTAATTTTATTCAGGTAAATCCTTTGGAAGCAGGAAATGAAAAATCATTTTAAAACCAGCTAAGAAGCAAGATGGAGAGAGATGGGCTACAGCTGAGATTTTCACAACCTGAAAAGTACTTTTGTAGTTTGAAATAAAAAAAGGAAAATGAAGTCAGATTAGTAGGAAAAAGGTGAAGATTTAATGAGTTTTTATTTAGTGTTGCCAATCACAGCATTCAAGAATCATAAGTCAAGCAAAAATGAATGAGATTGACTTGAACATCACATTTACATGTGATAGATTTGGAGTTCATTGCATTTATATCTGTTTTTAAGCTTTTTAAAGTTTTTATAACAATGATGGCTAGAAAACTATAAAAAAAATAGAGAATCTTCTATAGCTAAGGGAAACAGTGTTTAACTAGGAGCACAATGTTGGGAAGCTATGTAAACTGAATTATTATCTAAAGTTTTGGAATTGTGGAGTAAGTTCAGTACTTGAAAATGCTTTGTAATAAGAGATAATTTTGGCCCTTCGTCACCAAAAAATGCTTATGTTGGGGTTTAAATCTTAAAAGGTTTAGTTTTGAAGGTTTGGGGTTTTCTGTATAAAATAATTTCGAAGGAGAGCACACTGCAGAAAATGTTTGAGCTCAAACATTATGACTATTCAAAAAATGTTACAATTTCTTTATGTAACTAGCCTCAGTAAGTCGGTCTGGAGCAGTTCAGAGCCAAGCACATGCTTTATAAGTGTGGTGAGTGAAAAATCTCATGGGAGCAGAGAAGCTCATCCTGCTCCTATAGAGTTACTGATGTCCGATGGCCACAGAGGAAACAGAGAGGGTCAACAGCTCTGTAGCCTGAGGCATTTCTGGGGAATGAGGACTGTGCTGGCAGCAAGTTCCTCCCAGGCTCCACAGGTTTCTGCAGCTGCATCTTTGAGAGGAAACCGTCTGGAGTGTAGGAAAAATAAGTTAAGAAACAAAACCCAAACTCCTAGAGTTATCTGAATCCCTCATTTAGAAAGTAGATGAGGAGGTAATTTTGGAGTAGGTAGTGAATGATGTTAGCAAATGGATAGAAGGGAGCAGATGAGTGATGAGGCAGTGAATAAGTAAGGAAGGAATGAGTGGTAGGTGTGATTTGAAAGGGCATAGTCCAAAGCTGCTATCTTACAGCCTTAACAGGACTCCCCAGGAAAAGGGAAAGAGGACTAGGAGGAATGCCTGACTCACTTGCAAGATCAGCTGTTGTCAAAGCTTTCACTGCCCTAATTTTTTTTTTTTTAATTTTGATTTCTTGACATCTACATCTTTTATGCAAGGATTGTAACAATTAGGCCTCAGAAGTGCACTGTCAGTCTTACTGGGACTTGTTTACTTGCTTGTTTGAGAACTCATGATCTCTTTGAATTGAGCTTCTAGACAGACACATGAACACCTCCAGCTCTGGTGGAATAAATTCACAACAAAAAGACTCAAGCTTGTGTTCACTTGCCAACTCAGCTGAGATAGCTGAGGCAGCTTTCATCCACAGCTATCCCATCCCTCTCCTGGCAGTTGTCATCAGCAGTGGCTGTGCAGGACAGATATCTAAATCATCTTTTTTTACAGTTTGTCCTATAGTCACAAACAGAAATTGATAGTCATTTAATGTTAATGTCAATAATATGATAATATATCATGCTGGAAATTACAGCAGTGGAGGACTGTATGTCAATCCATTTAAACCTCTTTATTATTGTGGTTGAAACTTTGGGAAGGGCAGGCAGCTGAGACAATGACCACTTCACAGCTAAATCTTCTTCTAAACATGAATCAAAGCCCAGATTTAAACAGTCTTCAGCTGAAGTCAATAATACTAAGATCTTAATAAGTTTCAAGCTGTTTTGTGGCTGAGAGACTGTCGTGTATTACCAGCAATCACAACAACCACTTATGAATTATTTCAAGCCAGTTTTTAAAACATCCTCTGAAACACAACTCCTGAGGACTGAGGACTCCATGTTCATTCTGCATCAAAAATTCCCATGTGAAATCTGACTGCCTCTAATTGCTAGTATTATTTACTTGTAGCATCACTTACTTGGGACTTTAAAGGAGTGCATCAGACCAGTATTTGAAGACAGTGTGCTATAGTGCAACTGTATAATTCCTTCCAAAGTAGTGAAAACTAAGTCCGTTATCTTAGACCTGTGTTTCTTCTATATTGTTAACAACCTGAAATAGAGCACAGCGTCCCTTATAGCTTAAAGTTACACAAAAATGTGCAAAGTTCCTAAAAGATCCAGCAACCCCACTGTCAAAAGGGATACCACTCCTTTTGCTTTTAGGTCTACTTTAATGAGGTTCAAGATTTCAAGCTTTTCATACACTTCAGAGAACTAGATTTTTGTATGAATCTAGGCAATTATGCCTAATAAGCTTAAAAACAAAACAAGAAAAACATTAAGATAAAAGCAGTTCAGGATAAGACTACCTGTATCTTAATGCCCATGACAACCTCTACAGTTTGGTTCATCTCCTCCTATTTCTTCTCGTAAGATTGCCACAGGCAAAGGAGAACCTGGTGAATGGTCATACAAGGCAACAGAGAAAATGACTGTCCATAGTGTTGCTCCAAGCACTAAAACAAGGGAGAAATCACAAAGTTTTTCTTTCACTCCTATCTTTTTGTAGCAGAATATGGAGCTACACTGTAGCAAGTATACACAGAGGGAGAGAGAAAGAGCTCTTGCCAGAAGAAAAGGAGAAGAAAGGAGGATACCTATTCAGCTACTCTTGGACAAAACGTTTAACTGTGCATTGAGTGAACACCAAACTAAGCAGCTGTTTATGACATGTGTGAGTATTGTATCCTGCAACATTAAAGAGGAAAAGTGATTTTAAAATGGTGACAATAAGTGAATGAATGAAAAAGATTTGTTAGTCAGAACAAAAGACAAAAAGGCTAACACAAGAAGCTGCCTAAGATTAAAATAGCAACTGACAAAAAAAAAAAAAAAAAATGAAAAAAACTGGAAAAGTTACATGTTTTGGACTACCACAAAGCTTTATGAACGACAGGGCAATATTACTATACAGAGGCAGAGTGAGGATGAAATCACAGCTGCTTTGGCTCCATTCTTGGTCAGTGGTCTTCAGCAACGGAGACTGCAGACCTCCCTGCAGAAAAGCAGAGAGCAAAAGAGAGAATTATTTTCCTCACTTTGGTCAACAGTGAAATTAAAACCCTTAAATCTTTTTCTTTTAATGATTCTTATGACCTCATTACCTCACCAGTGCTTACAGTAAAGAGTACTGTGTAAAGCATAGCTCTTCTTTAGAAATAACACTGTTACTTGGGTAAGGTGTTTTTGTAAGAAAGCCAGTCTTGCAGTCATATCATGTTACAGCGCATCCAGGTCAAAGTGAATGGAAACCCACAGCTCACAAAAAAAAATCCATTCTGTTACTTGCTCTTCCTCCATAAGTAAGAAAATACAGTACGAAATAACTCTTCTGGTGACGCACAGTTCAATATGGTTGAAGTGTTATAATGTGTTACTTGAGTCATAACTGACGAGGTGCCAGCCTTACATTTGTTAGAGCAAACAGAGATCAGCTTTAAATTTCCATGCTGTTATGCAACTGTGCTATTACTTAAAGGACTACTTGTACTCAAACAAGAAAGGCCATCTACCTTCCTGTTACAGTGCTGATATTGTCACACACACGTCTGTGTATACAGACACTTTTGCATACACATACACACATTTATTTTTAACTGCAAACACACACACAGCAGCATTTTAACTGCTCTAAGGAAGCACTCACTACCAGGTCTTCAAGGATGCTCATTTGCTTTTAGAGAAGTTAAGAGACTTACTGGCAGTAGTGAGGGAAAAGGTGACGACATAGTCCAGCTGACCATATAATTCAATTCTCTACTGGTCTTAGTAGTCAGCAGGACTTACACACTATCACGTAAGAAAGCAGCAACTGTGCTTGCTGCTGTCCATTTCTCATAAGCTAATGTCATTATAACTTGGCTTTCTTTTACATTAACTGGTCATTAGCATTAGTCACTATATTTACCCTGTCTCTATTGGCTTTGTGGGGGGTATCCACCAACAGTACAGTGTACAGAAAAAAATACTTCACTAACATTGTTTGGAAGACTGTTGGGGGACACAACTACCACATTACTGCTGAGAGTAAGTTGGGCTGCAGGTTTCATTGGACGACAAGCTACCTTGCAGTCTAGAAATGACAGATCCTAGGGTCTACCTTCATGATAGGCCAAGAAATGGTTGGGTCTAGGTGTCACCAAAACAGAAGGCAGGCCAAACTGACATGACTTCAGCAAAGAGTCCGGAGGCCTCCTGAAATCCAGGCAGGACTGGCAGTAGGGTAGCTGCTTGCCTTTAAATGCTGCAGCAGCTTCCTTACTTCCTTTCACAGGCTGGATCAAGATAGCAGTGCTATTCTTACTTAGATTATCAAAGATAATCATATGACTAATGATTAAACCATTCAAGTATTTATCACTTCCATATAATTTCTGCATACTATTATTGGGGTTGCACCTTCACTGGTGTGGCTCAGGCACGATTGGAGCTGACACTTGGGGAACATCTTTCAGCAAAGAGCTTAAAGAGCTTGAGAGCCTGAATACTGACAACAGGTGATGCTGCTCTTGGCTTGGAAGCAAACAGAGGAACAAGCTAAGAGGCCACAACAGCTGTGAGAGAAAGCAGAAGCGACACAATTTGATATCATCTCCAGGCTGCCCCTTCAGGTCTTCTTCCCTGCAGATCCAGGTCTGTTTATCCCCCATGATCTGAGAAGGGGAGAAGGTTGGTAGCAGGCAATGTGGACAAAGGGCCTGAACTCTATTGCCCTGAGGCATGTGCCACTCTGGCAGTGATGTTGTATTGCTTGTACAGCCCACAGAAATCATAGGCTGTACTCCATCTGTCCACCTCACCATAGGTTCCCCCATGCAAGTAGTGCAAACACCTGTGATATCTTCTTTTCTCAAGGAATAAGGAATTTTTTGCCTCACCTTCTCCAATACAATAGTAGTGAAGGCACAAAGCAAACCAAAATTTAGTGAAATGATGGTATCTCTTTGGGTCACGGTCTCAAGGTCATTTCTGTCCCTTAGATTTTTAATCCAAATGCTTGTAGGGTGGAAACTTGCTTGAGAATTTCTTCTGAGATGATGGCATTGTAGGACTTTTCCCATTCTGCTTTTGATGGAGTGTAACTTTCACCTGGTTTCTCCTCTGGCAAATGTGTTCTGGAACTGCTAACTCTGGGAAAATTCTGCTATCGTACTGATATTTCTGGATTTCTCTACAGCCTTTCTATCAGCACAGGATGTCTCTCCCATATCATTTTTTTCTGTCTGTCTAGGCAAGCCAATTGCAATCACTTCTCCAGCCCAAGTCCTTTCCTAACCTTTTCCACTAGTTACTTGTGGTTCAAGCTAGAAGACTTAATAAGTGTGTGGGAGAGTCGGGGGGGACAACATGCTCTACCCTTTCTGAGCTCCCTAAACCAAGTTGTGAAGCCCCCAGATTATTTTACTTTTTTTTCCAGAAATTGTAGCTATTGTTCTCCATGAAGGCTTTCACCAACCTTTCCTTCAGCTTGCAGTGAATGGTGAAGAAGGGTCTATCACAGAAATGGCGGATCCAGAGACCAAGCAAGTAATACAGACAAAAGAACTACTCTTCGGCTTGTCATTGATGGCACAACAGAATATATCTGGATTCCAGTTCCTTTCCCAGGTTTTGTTTTGTGTTTTAAATAAAATAGCCATCAGATGACATACAGAAATTGTGCTGAAAACAGGACCAAAGGACTCCATGCTCTCAGCTCAGTGCTATGCTCACTAAGATGCAATATCGTAAGTCTGTATCTCCATCTCATTCCTCATTAAAGCTGAAATCTTTTCTGTAGAGCGGCTTAGCTTTAACTGGTGCGGGAGAGAAGCTGGTAGAGAACGACATGGTCAGATAGGAGATGTTAGTCTGAGGGCACTGAAATGGGTTTTCTATTTCCTGAGTGGATGCTTCGACCACTAAATTATGAAAGAGGAGCACTACTTCATCCTTTTTTTTTTTAAGAAGTGGAAACAATAGCATTACCTGAGGAGCCCAGTCCTGTGGGTGTTGTAAGTGTGCACTGATAATGCCTAATAGATTAGGATCCCTAGGGTAATTATGTGCAGTGAAGCTGAACAGCTAGATTTCAATCACACCTGTGAGAACTGAAGTGTTCACAGAAGGTGATCAGGAAATGCCCAGAGTTCCCACCAGGGAGCTTGCAAGTCAAGACAGCACCGAAATTGGAATCTAAAATTGCAGTTTGGGTCCTATACATTACACTTTTGGCAGTTCTGATCCCTAAGTCTTGTCTTATATCAAGCCCAACCTGTAATAGTGCCTTCTTGTGATTCCTCTCATAACAACAGGAAGTTTCTACCATGCTTGCTTTAGCCAGTTTTGTAAAAGTGTGACAATGAAAGACAGTAAATATGAAGCAGTATTAAGACACCCTTCTTAGTGTAAGAAACGGGTCAGATAGCCATCAAATAAACAAGACCACTAAAGTATCCCTGTCTTCCAGCCCTAGCATCTGTCCAGGAAATCCTTGGTTCCCAAATACCGTCTCAGGCCTATTCTCTGCTACCACTTACTGACATCTCATCTTCATTTGAGGAAGGGAACTTCAAAGTCTAGATCTTATTCCCTTAAGAACCAAGTCCTCTCTGTTAGATAATTACAACGTCTTCCTCAGTTCGGGTCATTTTCAGGCAGCTGCTGCAAAATCCATGCTCTCAAGGAGCCATGTGGACAGAAGGTTGTCTTTCCCCCCCTAAAAACCCCTACTTAAGCACAGAGCAAGAACAGAGATTTCAGGCATGATTTAAAGGTCATAAACTGTCAGCCCTGTGTTTGTACATCAATGCTCTCTTGCCTGGACAAGCCAACATGATGCATACACAGAGCAGTGCCATAGTTACTCTCCTACTTCAGGCTACAGCTGGTGTTTGGCATCCGTCAGCTGGTAAGGAGCCAGTTATTTAGTTACCCAGTTATCATCATGCCTCCACAAGGGATCTTACAGACCAGCATTACAGCCTTCCCTCCTCTCTCGCCCTCCCAGCATGTGATCTGCAGTGCCCTGAGATGCCCCCATCACACAGTCACATGCACACACACCAGATATATGACTCCAATGCCCTAGACCCCTGCCACCCATCATTTGACCCATTTCATGGTATCTCATACTCAGTCATGGAAGGAACTGCATGGCCTGTACTTGCATTCCTGTGAAGACTTCTTAAGCTTGTGGACAGAATGCATTTCACAAGACATGGCATGTACAATTTCTGCTGTTCAGGGTATGCGTACATATTACAGTAATGCTGCCTGTAAGTGTTTGTGTGTGCTTGTTTGGGGATAGCTGCGTACAGAACCGGGATTTGGTCTTGGGGCAAAAATATGAGAAGCACTGCCCTGCAGGAACTTTAAAAAAATATGACTCTTAATAAAGTGGTGATAGTCCTATTTTTAATTTGGCTTCTGTGTCTGCTCAGTAACAATTTTTCATTTGGATTTATTAGCCCCGGCCTTTTACTGTGCTCTTCCTGCTAACACTTTAGGAATGGTAAAAAGCCTTGGTCCTAAAATTTAGTGCTTTGTAGATGTCTTCTTGAAAGAAATATCAAAAAGTGTTTTGGGTTAGCCAGATTTTTTTGGCTGTCTCATTTCTGCTTGGCTCAGGGCTTACTTATTAGACATTTTCATGTTCATATCCCTGGCAATGGAAAAGCTATACATTCAAAAATCTGGCACACGCACAAAGATGTGCACCAACATTCATGAAACATTTCCTCAGGTTGCAGTTGCTTGAATTTCAACTCCTTAATTAGCAGGATGCCTTCTTGAAGATGTTTTCAGGGTTCTTTTTACCTTTGACTACTCTGTCTAAAAGGCTTCTCCTAAGATTAAATTTACTGTGAGGCCTGACCTGATATATCCATGTATTTCTAAACTAGTTGCCTTTTACCACTCAGAATTTTTGTTCTGGTTGAAGAACTCTTTTAACCAGTGGTCATTTTTCATGCAAAAGTCAGGTATGAAGTAAAGCCAGCACAGCCAAGTCATGTTAGCCTTATTACATGTTGTATGCAGTCAGTAGCTTATGAGTAGTCAGTCTGATGCTATCAAAATCTAATAGTCTTGGTGCATGTGTACCGATAATCAGCAGGTCTGGCATGTCCCAGAGGCATTGCCCTTAGGGTGCTTGTTCTGCACGGTAAATGTGCAGGACTTCTTGGAGAGAAACACAGGAGCCTTCCTCAGTCCTGCTATCCTTAAAAGGTTTTGTCTAGACAAGAGAACATTTTCGGCATAATTATTCTCTTGCATTTTAATTTTGCATGCAAATAACTAGAACTGTAGTGTTACAGTATAATTTTGAGCAGGCCGTGTTACTTGTAGAGACCTGAACCAAACTGGGAAAAGAGAAGAATCTCAAATACTGACAAGTCAGCATAGTATCTATAAGAAAAAAAAAAAAAGCTAGTATAGTTCTAAACACAATGCTGATTAATATAGATACTGAAAGCTATGAAAGAACATGATCTTCTTTCACAACACCGTACCTTTGGACTGAATGACTGTAACTGGGTACCCACACACACACTAACTTTTGCTCTTGAAATCATTTGTTATGGCTTTTAAAAGCAGAAAGTTTTCTATGTTTAGATAAAGCAATGGAAGGTTCTAAGGAAATAAAAGGAAAAGGGATGTCTATTGTCAGCCTGCCATTCATTTCCCTTTGTTCCCAGCACAACTGTGTGTGGTGCCAAATAAAGGCCCCAATGTGGAATGAGGTATTAATACAGATTAAAAAGATATACTTTTTCTGGGTGTTTTTCTAGGTTATCAGCTTCTCAGACTATCTTACTCTGCAGCTGTACAATGGGAGAGCATAAGGATGGGGGCTTGCAATGTGAACTTGCTCTGCCAGAAAAATAGATGTTCATCTAAATGGGGCCTTAGTTGATTTATCATTCAAGTAAGTAAAGTAGATCATTACGTTGGATGTGCTGTACTCAAACTATAAAAAAATTCTTATCTTCACAGGAAGTTTGCAAACCTGGGAACTTACTCTCAATTTTTTTACTTGGTTCAAAAACATCTGACATAATCATCCAGCTTTGTAGATGTGCTTGAAACAACTGCACAAGTTTTAAAGGCCTTTAGGAATATAGGAATACAGCAATTTTTAGTAAAATTACTGACATCAGGATTATATGAGTAATCAAAATCTTAACACAGTCTACATATTTTCATGCTGTTCTTATATTCTACAATGACTCCTCCATATAGAGAGTCTAATTTGGAATAGAAATGATTTAGTTTTAGGATGTTTACCATGCATTGTAAGTAGAGTAATTATTCTGGAACATGCTCATTTACATTTTGGATTGGTGCCTGCAGAATAGCTCAGAGGAATAATTATTTTGGAAGAGCTATTCTGATCAATTTCCGCATCTGAGGCCCTACAGACCATATGTGTCACCAAGGCAGTCCAGAACTCCACAAAGTACTAATTGAGGCCTTTCACTTAAAAGGCTTCAACATTATTCGATCCAATATTTAGAATTAACTGCTTAGAGTTGAAAAAAATATAATTATCACATGTTTAGTTCACTATTTATAAGCCAGCTAAACACAGTATGTAATCTTTAAATGCCTAGCACAGGAATTTCAGCACAATACAGAGGAAATGCATTTACCTACAATATGCTGCTAGGGTCTTGACAGTCTTAGGTAAGAAAAATACTTTGTGCCATGACATACTGGGTATTTGCCATTAAATTATAAAACTTGGAAGAAAGGTTCAACTGACCCTGGTGTGTAGGTACCAATTTTTTTACTGAGGTGATCAACAAGCTGCCAAAAAAGTCCAAACCAAGTTCTTTTCTTCAACACAGCATCCACAGGATGACAGGCCAAAACCCTGCCATGAAAATGTCCACACAGCACCAGATATGAGGGAGCTTCTGGGCCCAGGAATATTTTCTGACAGCATGTTGCTCACTAGTACAGTCACAGACTTATATTTCTGTCAAGGAACACGAACAGTAAGATGATTTCTAGCTTATTCATGCTTCTGGAAGACGATAAGGCTTTGTATACAGTATGTCTCTGCATTGCTATCATGGCTCACATCATTTCTTCCCACAGAAAAACCCAAGGTAGCATGTGCCAGGAGCAAAAATCTCCCAAGAGATTTTGTTGCATAGAACTCCTCATTTCATTGGGATGGAAGAAATGCGTGTCGTAGAGGACAAACTGTGGGGTCTGTCCCAAGCAGTGTACTTACCAGAAACTCAAGATTTGCACCAGTAGGAAGGAGAAATCAGAACCTATTCATTAGTTGTTCCATAATAGATTTAAAAATACAAACTTACAAGGTCACTTACATAAAGCCTGCAATACCATATGCTCAACACATTCCAGAACACCAAACACATGAATCACTGCAGTTATATTCATAAAAATACTCTTCTACTCCCCCAGCACATCACACAGTGATGGAGTTACAAGAACTTTTTTCAGGTGCCAGCTGATTTAAGAGGTTCCTGCAGTTGCTGCTTATTCCTGCCTCAGAGCTATAACTGGTCACTTCCTCAGTTTGTTGGTTTAACTCTTTGTGGAGAAGTGCCAGCCACCATGCTGAGTTCAAACAAACAAACAAAAACAACAATAACAAAAAAAGCAAAACCCATCATAACTGCAGTTTTAAAAACAAAAACCTTTGGGTTCTTGCAGGGATGTATCACGCAGTGACAAACTGTTGCTTCAGCACTACTGAGGGAGCAGTGACCTGCTGCTCAGGGACAGGCACGAGCAGCCAAAGGTGGGGAAGGTAAGAGCTCTTAAAACTTTACCATCAGAGACAACTGCTTGATCAAACTGGATTCTGAGAGCGCAGTAATAAAGGGGACATAACTGACCATGCCACTAGAAACTTCTCAGAAGTCCTTCTCAGAAACCTTTGCATGTATTTTAACCAGTAGAGAAAATCAATAGCTGTACCATAATGTGTCTGCATAACAATGATAAACCTATGGATGTCCCAAGTTGTAAGTGGGAGGGATGTGTGAGTTGGCTGGGACAAGCATGCAGCGGATTTATAGCTTTTTTAATTGTTAGACCTTCTGAAATGTCTTCTTAAAAGATGTATAATAATAATAAAACTGGATATTATAAATATATATATATTTTTAAATCCAGACTCTACCAAAATGCAGTTTTACCTTAGCCCTTTTTAAATCAACATTTCTGTGTATATTCTATGTATATATATACTAATAAATGGTATGAATCCTCATCTGTGTTTGCATTGTTTGCACAAGCATTCAGACTCAATAAACCTGTTTCTTTTTTTTCTCACTCTTGCTGAGGTAAGACAAGAAAGCCTCAGTGGAGATGACAGAATTAAGACACTTTTAAATAGGTATTGGTGAAAGATGAAGCAAAGCCTCCATGCCTTGGTATTTGAAATGAGGTCAGTTGGCAGACAAATTTCCAATGTAACTGACTTGCTAATCAATATCGAAGAGCTCTCATTTGTTCCTTAAAGTTAACTCAATTTGCTTAAGCCAGTTATGGTTCTGAATATTGAACATTAGAATAGGCACGTGTGGAGAAGACAATGTAACTGTTACCAGCTTGTTTGATGGAGGCCTGTTCAAGAAGATATGACTTCATTAAGAAGAGTTAACTTATCTGAGAGAAAAATAGGAAATAATTAGAATGTTTTTACGTGTTTTAGGGCTCTTGGGGTGTTGCTGCATACTGTTTTATGAAAGCAGGAATGCCAAAAAAAACTTTTCACTGCAAGAAAAACGCTTTAAAGAAAAGGTTGTGAATGTCAGAATTTCTTTCCTATCTCAGCACAGTGAAAAAAAAATCTCAGGATCAGATTTTGTCGCAGAATAATTGGTGCAAAAACTCAAAATGTACCAGGAGAAACAGGTAAGACATTCACAAATTAAATTTGGTTTTAAGTTACTTTTCACTGAAAGACAGTTTTGCCATTCTACTGCTTTTAGAAACCAAACTGCAGGAATTATAGGAATGAATATTTCATTTTTCTTCCATTTCATGGAAAGGCTAGCAGTTTTTCTGTAATATGTGTCTTGACAGCTGTTGTCTCTGGAATAAGAACTTGATCATAGATAAAAGGTTGTTTGTTTGTTTGTTTGTTTGTTTGTTTTCTGTTACAAATGACTATTAGTTTATAAGGAGAGCTCACAAGAAGTCTTGTCTCAGCAAACAGAGTGGAAGCAACAAGACTCTATTTCCCCACTGACAGCTTTATGGGCTCTGATTTAGGACTGGGGTTGGCATAGCAGGGGGTGGCTGAAGTGATTAGACTCAGCCTCTGCCCTGCCAATTCCAAGAACTGGTTTTGCATATGCTTATGAGAAGGCAGAGACCTTACTGCTGTCTGCAGCTGCTTCATGGGAAGATGTAGAGAAAATGGAGCCAGACTCTTCCCAGTGAGGTGGGGTGGAAGGAGAAGATGTGATGGGCGCAAGTTGCAACACTGGCAATCCCCCACTCGATACAAGAGAACTGTTTTCACCATGAGGTTAGTCAAACAATGGAATAGGAGGCTGGAAAGGATGTGGACAATCCATCCATGGAGATAATCAGATCTTGACTGAACAAAGCCCCAGTTCTGCTTTGAGCAGGGGGTTGGGAGGGATGACCTCCATCAGTGAAACCACCCTAGAAACATTGCTGAGTGATGCTAACCACCCTAGAAACATTGCTGAGTGATGCTAGGTAGCTGTCATTAGCTTCGATTTACCTGAGGAGTTTAGGTAGTGAGGCAGTTCAGCACCCAGCTGATAGGTGGGCTCAAGTAGTCATGTTGAAGGGGTTCATCAGGGATCAGAGTTGAAGTCATATCTTCAGGTCTCCTCAGTTATGCCTCCCTTTTCTAGTCAGGTTCCACCGATGTCTCTTCTCTTGCTTTTGTCTCCTTGTCTCTCTGGGAATCTTAACCGCAGAGCTGTGGGCATGGTGGGTATCACTGAGGTAGAAAGAAAATTTGATTTTCATTGATCTTATGGGCAGACCCACAACGTGAATGTATACCCAGACAACCTGTGTCAAGGAAAGAAATCTTACTTATCTGTAGCTATTGCACCATCGTCACTCTCTGTAGCCTAGGAGCTAGTTCCTCTTTGGTCTTGTGCCTTCTGCTGTTTTCCATTTATACAGCTAAAGCAGTAATCTGGGCTCTTCTTACCCTGACTGCTTTTAAGTCCTCTTCTCTGGCCTCAGTAAGAGTCACTAACATCTGTTCATAATGTTGCCACAGAGATGGTTTTGTTTTATCACTATGACAACATCATCCTCAGTGCTGCATCCCAACACAGCTTCTTCTTTCTCCATTGCATCAATCACTAAGCACTTGTCTTCAGATCCCATCTACAGAGAAATCACTTGCTCCACTGCTGAACTGCAGCTTCCTCTGGGATGGAGCTCCAGCAATGGATAACACTAAACATCAGGTTTAGCAGAGGAAATGAAAAATTATAGTGTATACAATGTTAAATAAGGACGGATCTACATTGGCAGAATGTAACAGCCAAATAGGAACTTCTTTTCTGAGAAAGATTAATTGTATATTACTTTCTGACATGTCAAAATTTCTCACCAGCTTTTGAGATTTACCCAGATGAGTGGCTTAAAAGGTTTTTGTCAAAACTTACTCTCAGAGTGCTACTTACATTCAGAAGTGCTTTACTTCACTCTTAACAGCAGTCACTGACTGAGCTGAGCGTGGCTGCTGGAGGGATAGAGCGCTATGCAACGGCAGTAAGTTTATCTGAGCCTGGCCTTAAAACTCTCCCTGAAACAATCTCTGCTCACATCCCGCTCTGACTTCAAAAGCTAAATGTTATATTCTTTTTTAGTAAAACAGCTTGTAACTGAGGCAAAAAGGACAATGGAAGCTTCCTATTCTGTGCAATGTTACATATGTATGTGCAAATTTCTGTGTTTGTTATGTACTGACACAGAAACTTGACAAAGCATTTATTTTCTACACAGCACTTCTGAGCCGTGTTTGATATAGTGTTGCATTTGGCTTCAATTCAAGATGTAGTTTGATATTTATATGCTATTTTACATTGAAATATGATTGCATGCTTTTAGATTTACAAAACTCTACTCTTGCCAGGAAATTCTTGCCTGTAAAGCTATTTTTGGACTTTATCAGTTAAAAGGTTTAAGAGCTGAATTTTGTCCTCACATTGACTTAAATGGATATTGTGTATGCATATTCGGAGGCAAGCTTTGGCCTTAACTTTGATTTAATTGTTTAGCATGGTTAGAATTACATACTTAAAAGTCCAGGGTGATTAATGAGACTGGTGACAGTTTGTGAACTCCTAACATTTGTCTGATGCTTGGAAAAAGCTTGAAATTTCTTTCTCTGACATATTATACAAACAATAACTTAAATCCCCATGTGGTTTCTACTTGTCACAAATACTGAGGATGTAAAAGTTAATGAAAAACTGACTTTGAAACGAAAATTTTCACATAGTATATTTCCTCCTTTCACTTTTTCTGACTAACTGGTTAAAGAACTAAAATGTTTCCAGTGTTCAGAATCAAAAAATTTTAGTTTCACACAGAAAATATGAAATATACCTGATTTTTTTTTCCTTTAGAAATGTTCTTGTAGTTCTTTTGTAAAATTTTGGAAAATATTTACTGTTTTCTGACCGACCCAGAGACTTGAGCCAGAAGCCACTTGGTCAGTAGCTGCTCCTGGCAGCCATTACCAAGTTAGCAGCCCACTGAAATCCCCCAGGAATCCAAGCTTTAACTTAGGAAAATAAATATATTTCCAACCCTAACCACTCCAGAAAACATTGAAAATATGAACTGGGAGTAAATCAATGCATTGTTTCTTTACTGACTGTGCAGATAGCCTGAAATAATTCCTGGAGAGATGGGACTGTTTATCACAGTAGACTACCAACTCAAAATCCTTAATATGATAATTCAAGTTTTAGCATCAACTGATTTATAACTGTTTATCATTTTAGCAGCAGCTTTGAACTCATGTGCATGTATTATGATTCTAAACTGGCTGTCTATCTTCTCTGTGTGACAACTGCCAGAACCTTCCGTGAACCTAAAAAATATGACATCGATTTTTATATCTCTCAGAAGTCCAGTCATAGAGGTCTTGTTGCATAAATTGTTAATTAACACAGAACAAAAAGCTAGTCTCTGCCCTAAAAGGAGCATGTGGTTTAATTATGACTGGAGTCAACATGTAAATACCAACAGAATTGTAGAACAGATAATAAATGAGCACAAGGGTTCACTTAAGATTTCTCCAGGGAAGCAGGTTTAAGAGATGTCTTCTTTCATCTCAGCTACTTCTTCTAGGATCGAAGAAGTGGTCCTAAATAAAAAACACCACCTATATTTTTAGCACAGCGTTGGGAGGGCAGTTAGCTTGGATCATTTCACTTTTCGGAGCTGGCGTGTAAGCTTGCAGGGGGCTGGCTTAGTAAACCTGATGGGGTGGTGAGTAGCATCCCATGAGCCGCTGGTGCTTCAGCCGGACACCTGCTGGTGCGGTTGTATCAGGGGACTGCTACCAAAAAGTGCAACAGCACTGCAGGGTCACAGCACAACAAGCAGCAGCGTCAACGTGCCAGCTCCAGGCAGGAGACTCAGCACCTTCTCCTCAGATGACAGCGTGTTTATGGGGTGAAATAGCACCGGTGACAGCATGCAGTGCTTGCTTGAAAGGTAACAGGTAGTGAAGGGCAGGGTCTCGGACAGAGGAGGTGGGAATTAGTGTTTCCTTGCTGTATGAGAAAAGAGAGGTCAAACAGGAGGAAACTCAGAATAGCCTGGAAAACGAAGCCTGGTTAGTGAGGTATTGGCTGCATATTAACCACTGTCAGTACGGTGTCTTGGGATTGTGAGGTGCAGTGGGCAAGAGCTGAAGGTCAGTGTTATTTCATCTTCAGAGCTATCAGCATCATGGATTGAATGTGGCAATTGTTTGTACATTTCAATAAGAAGTAGCACGTGAACTGAAGCTGCAGCAGAATTCCCCATATTTTGCAGTAGAACAGGACAAATTTTAGTTTCCTGGTACATGGCAAACTGCACCTGTATTATAATGTTCTGGCCATGGGATAAGATATCTGCCTTGCTTTATGAATAAATCTTTTCATTGTAGCACACATGATTCAAGGGACAGTTGTTATCACAGTGACATTTTTTTCTGTAGACATTATACATACAGTAGCCATTATAAAAGATAGAAAGAGCTGTTCTCTGAGTGTATTATCTGTACAATCCAAATGGGCCTGGCTGAGTCCCCCATGTGATTGCTATGCTTTGTTCAGCTTATAAAAAAACACTGTAGACCACCATGAATTTATGGTACATGGCAGCTTTAAACTTGTTCATAAGGGCTTAAAGGCAAGAATTGAATTCCCTGGATTGAAATCAATTTTAAATGCTCTAATGGGGTGAGCTCTCTTGCTGAAGACTGATACGCCTGCAGGCTTTATAAAATGCCAGCATTCTAGGATGCACAGATAGTCTCTGAGTCAGGTTGCTAAAGGATATCGCACACCAAAGGCAATTACCACTCTCCCTTTTGCCGTCACATACAATGCCATAAAATGGGCCCCAGACTTCCTTATTTAATTGCCTGGTTTCTTTTCATCTCAAACACAGGGCAACAGAAATGCATTTAGCTCACCCTTGTAAAATAGCATACGTTTTCTTACTTTTATGCCTTTGAAATATTGCACATGACAGCGAATATTTAGAGAATTTCACAAATGGCAGAGACTTGTAAGCAGCCTTATCCTGGGGATATTTATTGGCAGAAAGCTTTGGTGGCATCATGCTTCAGTGGTGTTGAAAAGGTAAGACAAGTTTGTGCTGGTGGTTGGTTGTGAGGTGTGAGCAGACTCTTCCCACTTCACAAGAGTGACTTGTGTCCTGCATGGCTACCTAAGCACCATACACTTGATGTGCAAGTCAAGCATTTGCATACTTTTCATTAGAATATTTTGAATGAAGAGAGATGATAATGCCATTTTGATATTGTAGCACTATTTTCATATTGTAGCTTCAATTTGACAGGTGACGCAGGTCCTGGCCCCTCATGTGATTTTGGACAAATTGCTTCATGCAACAGACAAATTGTATGTTTATGCCTCGGTTTCCCCAGCTGTATATTAGGAATAGTAGAAATTATAGAAATCTTGCCATCCTTGCTGAAAATGGCTGGAAAACACCTGATGAAGGCACTAAGCCAGTTTGAAGCAATTGTATTGTTACACAATTCAAAATTAATATAAGACATTGAAACTTTGCACTGAATCACGAAAGGTGTAAGGGTTCCTATGCAAGCTCAGGTGACAAACACTGCCAACACTGGCTATGCGATGTCTCAACAGCCATCTGGCATAAGAAGAAGCAGGAATAATATGAGAGATGGGGAGCGGAGGACGGAAGGAAAAATGGTCAGAGAAGAGAAGCAGAAAGGAGACCGGGTGAAAGTGGGTCTTTGTTCTGCTGCCTTCTCCCTTGATATCACCCAAAGCTGAAGTGCAGGGCAATACAGCTCTAACTCAAGTGCTTGCCTTTCGATTGCTGTGATGGGGTTGGCACTGCACCTCCCTTTCACCCAGCTGTGATCTCTGTTCTGACACAGAAAACATGCAGAGAAAATATGTTGTGCATCTGTTAGCCAGTGCGGCCAGTAAGCTGCCTTCTCTGAAATCCTGTGCTGACATACCAGCCAATTCCCAGTACAGAAGGCCAATGGTACCATCACATGCTACCACCTGCGTGCTCACCCTCTTCTCTCTACGGTACTGCAGCAGGACCTGGGAGATGCTACTTTGACAAACCACTTACTTTTTCCTTTTTTCTCCCCTCTGACAGAGGTGGTAAGCAGACATTTTGCTCTTCCCACTATCCCTGAGCTGCTTACCCAAGGAAGCTTCTGTCGGTCTCTGTGCAGGTCTGCCCTTGTGATAGTCAAGAGGGAAGAAATCTGGGTCCCTCTGTCACTGACCCCTGAGCAGCAGGATGTCAATGACAGCTCCTACAGAAAAAAAGGAAAGACACTTTTGTTAAGACATTTGCATGCCCCAGAAGATAAAGCTTCATCTGTTAAAAGTTACGAAACAGTGGTTAATATGCGTGCATAATGAGTTCTGAACTAAAAGATAAATTAAAGAAATCATTCTTTTTACCCAGCAACAAAAAAGAAGGGGAAGAGTACACCCACAGTAATAAAGATACAGGCCTTTAATGTCTGTAATCACTGTGCTTTACACAAAATGAATGAATCAGAAGCTCAATGAGCTTCAGGAAAGAATTTCAGGGAAGCATGGAAACACTCCTCCTCCACAGTTAGATAATCTCACTAATGCCTGGAAAAATAAACCTTCCATATTCTGAAATCAAATATTTCCTTTCATATTCCTTCCTATACAAATTCGTACGTCAGCTCCCTAGCCCATGTTGCCACTAGACTATGAAGTGTATTGCTTGTGCTGAAGAGGATTCAGAGGGAAAAACATTAAAAATAAATTAAAAAAATTCAAGGATTAGGTGACAGTCCCTCTCTGTTAGCTCCAGTGGAAAGAGGTGAAAAGCCTACCTTTATGCTCTGTCACTGCCAGACAACTAGAGATTACTGTCCCATAGACCTGCTTGCTGAGCTACTTGGATAGTCAGCCTCTGACCCATATCTGTCCAAATGAGCCAGGTTAAAGCTGAAACAGGGCAAAAAGTGCTAGCACAAGCAAATCAGCTGAGGCAACAGTGATGGGGATTGCCAAGCATTTCCACTGCGGCGTTGCTGCAGTCAGTTGAAGATGTATGATCTTGCTCTTGGAGTTGAAATCTGTGTGGACCTGACAGTCTTTAAAGGGAAGGTTTCTGCTACTGAAACTACACTGGGCTCAGCCTGGTGGTACCTAACAAGCTGGCATGCTGGGGTGTGAGAGAGAAACACACACAGTTAATATCTCTTGGTGATATTTTCATGAGAGTAGTTACACAAAACATAAATGTGTATTTCTGGGAAAGTTCAACCACGAAAATATGACTGCTGATAGTTAACCTAGTTGATGAAAACATAAATGATACTCCTCAGTCTAATTTTAGCCTGGTAAACTAGGGACAGAGCTCCAGCTAACATATAAATGCAGTTGGAGTGTAACTCTATATTTTATATTACTTAAAACAAGAACCCATATCCAGAGCAATCTTTTGAGGAACTCATTTTGCAGTTGAAACAGCCGAAGAGCTTCTCTAGGATTTTTTATTTTTATTTTTATTTACACACCATTTGTCATGCACTTAATACCACATTCAGAGTCTAGCTGCGCTTAGGGACATTCAGATGCTCAAGTCCAAGAGGAGAAGTTGTAAGAGGTAAGGGGATATAGGTCCTTAATCCTGTGCCTCTATAAGCCAAGGACAGCTTTAGTTGTATTGCTGTAGAAGGGAAAAGATATGCTGGGCAAACTTTGTAGGAATACGTAATGTATTTTGTTAAAACAGTCAGCAAAAAACAGATACATGCCTTCTTCAGGCCTGAAATCAAATCCTTTTCATTGTCTTCGGTAAATGTTACACTGTGACTTGGTAGGTGTGGGAAATTTTCTGCCATAGGTGAGAATGAAAGCTGACTGATCAGCCACCCATCGGTTCACAGTAAGAATCGCTACAGAGGGGTGCAGGAGAAGTGGTGAGATACCTATGGCTGCACCTCATCTCTTCTGTAATGTATCTCCTAAGAAGATCGGTGTGGTTCCCTCTGTACATGCATTTAGACTTCATTATCTATCTGGCATCTTTGAGGGTGACTTTTCTCTGTAGTTCAGAGCGAAAATGAAATATTATTAACCAGGGTGGTATAAAGGAAGTGTTAACTTATTTAGTATATCTAGTGACTTACTGAAATGAAGCACAGGGGTCTATCATGCAGGCTCACAATCTGATTTGATTTCAGCATTTAATTCCCACCTTCTCCACCACAAAGGCCCTGTCCTATGAATTTGTGCACAGCTTATCTTCTATCCAAAAAGAGGTCTACCTCTTCTTTAGTCAGATGAGTGATCATATCAGACAGAACCTCAAGTATATACTGAAAGAGTCAATTTTTCCCAGGCTACAACCTTACATCAAAGCCTCTCCCTTCCTACAACACACATATATGAGGCATCTTCCAGATCTGGTGGTCCAATGTGCAGGGGAGCTCCTGTGGTATGGACTAATGTACAGACAGCACTTTGTGCGCTAGGGCAGAACAGAACAGCGCTAAAAGCTACCATCAGTTATAGGTGTGCTTAAAGGTAATGTGTACACTAAACATCCTCTGGTCAATGAATACTGAAGCAGCAATTAAACGTTCCTTTGGTCAGTGACAGCTGTAACACTAAGATAATGCCGAACAAGGCGGGACAAAACCTAAGATGTGTGAACTGGTAGGTTTCCCAGGGACTTGTTTGCAGAAACTGGATCTGGTAGTACTGATTTATTTTGCAGCTGGGTTTGAGACAGTCAGAAAGTGACTACAGTGTCAGCAGGTAAAGAAATGCAGTAGTGTGTGTCACCTTCAGGCACTGCTTTTTTGGGCGAATAATGTTTTTTGGGGAAAAGTACTAACTGAAAGGACATGTCTGAATTCCTGAAGATGGAAGCTGCCTCCTCCTTAGTTTTACAGCATTTAGGAGAACAGAATTTTTATTTTTGTTTTCATTTTTTTGTGGTAAATATATGAAGACTGTACCAAAGAAATTCATGATCCATAATTAGCTACTTATTCTAAGATAAAACTATCCTGTGAGTTCCAAATGTCAGCACTGGGTGCTTGAACTAACTAGCAAAATTGAGTTTCCATGGCAAATGGAAAAATTTCACAGGCAAATGCATTTTTTCAACCTGTTCTGCTTTAGCAAGTTTGCAGGGAGTGTGCAACAGAGCCACCTCGGTTATTCAAGTCCTTGTAAAGCACACAGCTGGCATGGCAGCATTTTCTTTCATTAGGTTAATTTTGAGACAGGACCAGGGAGAAGAAACTCTAAAGATTTTGCAATTTTTAATTAAGAAATTGTGTAAGTACGTGAACAAAGCAGCCGCATGATGAACGCAGTAACTAGACATAAAAGACTTTATGTTTACACAATATGTACAGTAATAAAAAAGAGTCATATAAGGAGATAGCTACCTCTCTGCAACCTACTAGAAAACAGTGTATCCTGAATTACCTCTCACTGTGCTTTCATGAACACCCTAATGTTTATCACCATCATCTTTATCAGAAGTACCAACAGAACCGAGCCACATAAAACCACTGTTGAAGAAAAATGAAGACATCTGGCACTGCAAAATGTATAGCACCCTGAGAATAAGCATATTTTCTGTCAAATTAAAAAATAACACACTGTGTGCCTATGGCTGCCAAACGGGATGGAAAAACAGGCATTGCTGGAGAATAACTTGGAAGTTTCCAGGTGATCTTTGCATTCTTGTTCTCAAAGACCACAGCTGCCAGGCAGCCCATTGCCCTCAGCGCTCCTTGCCTGAGGGCAAGGCAGAGGCACGCAGCTGGCACTGTACAGTGGGGCTATGGCCAGGTGCCCTGGTATAACTGCATGATTAAGGATAACCTCAAACAGCTGCAACAAGGTGGCAAGTTGTGTGTTACCTGATCAGCCAATTAGGCTTCCTTTCTGAGGAAGGACCACTTTTCATCAGGAAAGACACTTGTGGACTCCTCATTGCTTGTTTCTGTAGGAGACAAAGTAAGGTAGCCAAATTTGAAAAGTATGTCAGATTTTAACCGATGGGAGCGTGAAGAAACAGCTTGGAAGTTTCATGTTTATGAAAACGAAGAACCTTATACAAAAAAATAGTCTTGCATAATTAGTATTGACATGGCCAGACCTTTATGAAGAGGTTCAAGAGAACATGGGAAATTATCATCTGTCTCTAAACCTTTGGTTTAGAAACTGTTCAAACACAGCCAGATTTGTCTAATGGTAAAACACAGCCACACTCTGCTGAGTTGCTGCTGCCCTCTCCCTTGTCCTTCAGCTCTTATCCTGTCCATTTAGATTTCCCTGGCTCAGTGGAAGATCATCTCCCTACATTTGGGTAATGAATAGTAAAGACAAGCGTTGAAAGTGGACTACATAGACAAAGAATATGTGAAAAGAAGTTGAAAAAATGTGTTTAAAAGATAAAGGTTAAAATAGCATTTTAAATAGCTAAAAGAAAAACATGTATATTTTAGAAAATTACCAAAATATTTTGATAAAAACTCTGATTCCCTTCCTGATGGCAAACAGTACCTTGTTCTGTAAGACCAGTCAGACTCCTCACAGATGAGAGTTCCTTAAGCTTATTGTAACTCTAGCAATAGTAGTAAAAAGCAAATGGCTTCAGTCTTATCAAAAGTGATGATGACAGTATAAACTTTGTTCTTTTAATTTGAAAAACATTTTCAAGGAGATTTTAAAGAATTTAACCTCAAAAGAACAACTTGAAAGATTACAGTTGAGTGACAGGAAAATTCTTGGGCAGTTTTTACTCCAAAAGCTGCAATGTCAATTCCGAAGTTCCTTGAATTATTTAGGGACTGATACCAGAATTAGTCTAGTTTTGCACAGTGTAATTGAGATCAGAGGATTTCTTCACGTTACCTTAAGTGACTGTTTAATAAACATGAGCACATTCCCTTTTTCTCCCACTAACAATATTATGGACTACCCTGGACTTATTAACAGGTTTCTTCAGTATTAAAATTGGCTAGTTAGTGTTTCTTCAAAAAGCACACGTATATATATCTTCTCATAGGAAGTAATTTAATACCCATTTGTTAAAAGCTGCTCCTTTAAAGGTCTTGTGGTTGTAGATATATACATCATTTAATGAGTTCCTGCTTGGATGTATTTGAATTGCTTTTTTATCAGAAAGCACAGCTTCTGCTCACAAGTGCCTCTTTACATCTGGCCCCATTTTAGTTGCTCCTAACTAAAAATGAGGGGATTTGAGATTACTCAACCACCCCGTCATTTCTAATTTAATCATAAAAAATCTTTGTATCCTGTTACACAGGGCTAGTATTCAAATCTCTGCCTGTTACAAAACATGTTGTTGTTTACCAGAAACATATAAATTGTACAGACACACAATGGAAGTTGTTGAAAATATGTAAACAAGAAAACTAAACGTCTGACATGTATTTCATATTACGGCATATGGGATTTCAACTGAAAGCAGAAATTCATGAAAATATCCCTGAATTTTCATACATGCATGTCCCAAATTTTCAATTGTTCTTTTAAGCAAGTAGAAGAAAAACAAGTCTGTCAATTAGATGTACCCAGTAAAGAAAAATCAAGTTTTGTAATATTTTGTATTATTGTGGAAATATGCAGAGAAACATCATAGTTACTTTTCAGTCACTTGAAAGAAGTTATGTTTTCCTTTGCAGATTTTAAACCTTAATCTACACAGAAACATCTGTGTTTCACGTGTATGCAGTTTTACAGTGTATGCAAGTATCAGTGAGATTTCACTATAGGAAAAACTGATTTAACTAAGTCATTTTATGTTAGTTTGGTTAAACTACGCATTTTTTATCTGTGTATCCACACGTTTTAAGTTGTAAATGTTATTTATAATATTGTATCCAATCACTATAACAACTAAAAATTATCCCACGTTGACATTTGGGATCAACATAGTTTATTTGTTTATTACATACAAATTTACTAGATATAGTTTATGAGATACAAGCCATGAACATACACTTTTTTAAGTTATTGCAAGAATTCAAGTAATTTTAAGGTCAAGCATATGTTGTCAACTGTACTTTTACAGTGTAATTTTTAAGATAAAAGATTTATTAAAAATTTTAGTTGACTTAAGAACTTCAAAATATAAAATATCTTTTTCAAAGATTTTCAGAATACGGTGCTGTCTGTTACTGCCTCTAGGCCTGAGCACAGAAGAAATACGAAACATTGAGTAAGCAATATTTCTCAGAAACTACGCAGTGAATTTTTCACATCCCACATAATATTCTAAGAATGATCCTAAAATCATGGAAAGCCAGACTGCTGGTAAAACAGCCAATGGAGTATCATATCTCACCATCTCCCATCCTCCTCTAAGATACATAGAATGACCACAAAAGGGATACAGTCTACTTACATATTTACTATAATCCACTCAACAATGCTGCATGTAAGCAGACTTAGAAAGATAGTCGTTTTTACCTTTTTTATTATTATTTTTCTCGCATTATTTAAAAAAAATTTCCAGCCTTTTTTCAAAGACTTGAATTCTTCTGTCACTCTGAACAGCATCCCACCCTTACTCCCAGTCCACCCAGGCTGGCGGAGAGTAGGTTAGTACTGTGATAACAGCAACATTTCTTGGATGGTAAAATGGTTGTAAATTTTGTACAACTGAGGTCAATGAATAATTAAAAAAAAAAAAAGAAGTCTCTGTCTTCTCTACAGTTATGTTTCCTTGAAAAAGTAAAAGAAACTTGTACTATAGAAGTAGAGAAACTCATATCTCACTGTGGACTGGGCTGAGATATGAAAGGAACTTTCTTACCTTTTTAAAATGATTCATTACATCTCTGAGACTACATCTCAGTTATCAGATCAGGGACTTCTTCTGAACCCTCAGTTCCAGGTAAGGTCTACAGCCAGACCCCAGTTCTGCTGCGAGGTGAGGTGCAGGAAAGCATCGGTCTTCCTCTGCCCTGGTTTTGCAGAGAAGACATCAAGATTTATGGGCTGGAAGGGTGCCTGGGGAACCAAGACACCAGGGTGTGCTGCAGTGTGCCTCTGCAGGTATAGCTTGTGCACGCTGAGGTCCCATGAAACAATGGGTGAACTGTGGGTCTCCTCTGAGCTGTCGTCACCTCTGCCACTGAACAGCACATCCATCAATCTCAGTGCCCTGTCCTAGAGCTCATCTGGCTCAGTCTCAGGTCATTGTTGCCTTTGAAAAACTTTCTTGGACAAATCAGCCCTTACTAATCCTCCCAGACATGTTTTGGAAAGCATCAGCCAGTTTCATCCAATCTCAGTAGAAGAAAAATTTCCAAGCTCATGAGGGTCTAGATGGCTCTGCACACTGGCTGAAGAGACTATCTATGGGTGTGTCCCATATGTATGTGTGCATCTGTGGGATGCGTGAGGTTGCATTTCACAAAATAAAAGGAAGTACAGAGCAAAATATTATTTTTATACAGGTTTTCATCTCTCCCAGATAGAGTTTCAGGTCTTAGAATTGATCAAATACAATTCTCTTAACCTTTCTGTCTTTGTGGCAAACGGATTATCTTTTGAGAACACAGCATTTATCCACAGACTGGTTTGTTACCTTGTGTCTGACAGTAAATGCTTCAGAAAAAGGTGAAAGAAAACCCAAACTGAATAAGCACAGAATAATGTAGCCATGGGGGAAACATCTACATAACCTCCACGATCTGGTAGTTCTCTTACACTGTAACACATCATGGTTATATTCTGTACATTTCTTATGCCATCTAATTAACTATGAATGTTCTCATTATCTGTATAAAAGTCAAACCATATTTCAAATCCTGCTAAGCTCTTTGCCTCCATATCTTCTAGCAATCAGTCCTAATAGAAAATTACATGTTGCATAAAGAGCATTTCCTTTAAACCATGTTTAAACATGTTGTTTCCCAATTTCACACACCATCCCCTTTCTCTCCCATTATGAGACCCATAAAAGGAAGTTCCCAATTTACATTCTCTCTTTACGTAAATTTCCAATATTTTATCTCTGTCTCTCGTAGTCCCCCTTACTTGTCTCCCTCCCAGCACGAATTAGCTCTTACTCTCACAATGTGGAGGCTTCTGCACAGTCCTCATGATATAAGGCCATTGCCATGAAATTCCAGTTTGGGTTTTGGTTTGGTTTGCCTTGTTATTCTTAGATGTGACTACCAGAATTTGGCATACTCTCAATTTATGCAACCATATTCTTCTCCGTCTTCTTTATTGTTTGCTGTATTGTAGCATTGTTTGATTTCTATTACCAATGTTACATTCTGAGCAGAGATTTTCATTACAGTTTGGGTGGTGAAAACAATTTTTTTCCTGAATGCTGACAATCACTTTGGATTCCAGCAGTCCCTAGAGGCTCTGTTTAATCCAATATAGATAGCATCGTATTAGTCATACATAGCTACACTTACAAAACTTTTGTGATGGGCTTTAATAAAGGCAGTTCAAATCTCAAGACTACACGCTTTTGTATTAAGGATAGTTAGGAATTTTTCAACAAAACAATTTTATTTTGAAATTCAACTTTTCATTCAAATGTTTTGCCTTTCTTCAAAAACATTCAGTGGCAACCTTTTTGAGTGTGTTAAGATCACATGAAATTGTGACAAAAAGAAGTGTGTGTGCGTGTGTGTGAAAGAGGGACAGAGAGAGATACACCTCCAAATTGTCAGTGCTGTAGTTAAGGCTCTTCCCCAAGACACAGATTGTCGAAGTTTAAGATTACACATCCATGGGTGTTTGCTTGGATATCCTGTCTACCAGGAGTTCCTGGGATTTCAATAAAAAAGTTTAAAGGATTCAAATTGTTCAAACATCATTTTTTTATACAAGTGCAATTCTTGTTTTTTTTTGGTTTTTTTTTGTTTGTTTTTTGTCAGTCCCATCCTTTGTAATCTGCTTTTGAGTTGAGACTCTCACAAACAGACATTTTGTTTTTGTCAAGGCTGTGCTTATTTGCCCTTGTTATGTCACATTCATCACAGCATTTTATAACTCTAATTTTGGTTACGGCTTCAATTAATTTACTGGTTACTGAAGAACTGGTTTCTCTAGTTTTGGTCTCAGGAACATCCCTTACGATATTTATAAAAGAGAGATTCAGCATTTATTGCCATCACGTTGTTTGGTACAGAAGCTGATTTTAATACACTGCTTCATGTTTCTACCCTTTCTTTCTCATATACTTCATAATTATTACTCCACACCTAATCCCAGAAATCTGTTAAATTTTGTTTACAAGTGTTAACTATTATTTGTATAAAGTACAGTCTCCCAGCTACCTTCTTGATTTTCTATCAGAGCCACATATCGAAGGACATTCTAATTTTTACATGCTTCAGTTGCTTCAAAGCAACTTAAAGAAGGAGTACTGCTGTGAAAACTGAAGGTACCCCGTGCCTTTTCAGGTACCTAGACATCACTTTACAAATACGGCTAATGTATGGATAGGGTAGGCCCCCCAGCCCCGTGAACACCCACCGTCTACTCACTCAAGAATACTGAAGAAATTTCCCCAAGGGTGTTTGAACTTTTACTTGATAAATAATGAGGACAGAAGCTGGTATTTACGACCATACAGGGTGTAAGGCACCTCCCTTTTTACAAGGGTGCTGACACCGCTGCACTCCACTGCGAAACCCCCATGAGCGTGGGCTCAGCCAGTTTCACCTGTGCATGGTGGCTTCTTAGCATTGCATTGGTCAGGTTTTTAACATTTGTGTAATGATATCTGGTACATTGTTACTACCTAGCTTTGACATGTCGGGGCAGTACTGTGTGGACAGTAGCTTTTAAGAAAACCATCTAGGTGAGGAATTCTGTGTCCCCTCCAGGTAATGTCAAGCTTTTTCCCCCCAGTACTATTCTCCAGCTCTCAATAAGCTTTCCCTCTCAACCACCTCAGATTTTGGCAAAGTGGGTCTTTATTGTCACGATGGTGGTGACTGTTCTCCCATCTCTGCAAACACACACAGAGACACATAAGTCAAGGTTGAACATTGTCTTTCTAGAAGGGAATTGATGAAGACTTCATCTTCACTTATGCTTGGCCTAACAACCTTACCCTTGAAGGTGAGAGTCCTAAAGCGAAGACAGTAGAAGACGAACTTCTGGATGTTTTGTATATTACATATACAGCACAAAAATTGGCTACCTGGACTTCAGAGGCCCAATTAGCCAAGTTTTGCAACTGCAGCCTGTAATGTAATTTGATAGGAACATAGAGTCCCCTAACTTCTAGCATTTTAAGGTGCAACCATATGAAATCCTCTGAACAGTAACCAGTATGTTGGAAATATTGGATGCTAATCACTTCTACACAAGCTGGATGTACTTAGTTTCTACTTCTGCAGTGCTAGTGGGTCTTCTCAGATGCAGACCTGTCTGTGCTTTCATTGTTTTTCCAGGCTTAGGAGTTGAGGTCGCCAAGTTTGCTGAAGCAGTAGCTGCAATCTTCCTTGCCCCAGTTCCTTATGCATGAACCTTTCATGCCAGGAGTGTACAAGTCGCAGCTTTAACCACTGATTAAACTTGGCAAAGTGACATAGAAGAAAGAAACCTAAACTTAACTGTGGAATTTGCTGACTACTACTAAAAATCTCCATATACATATATATATATGTTATATATGCATATATAAACCTAAAATTCTACAAATTCTTTTCATATAAATTAATAAAGAATTACTGGAATTCTGGTAGTACGGCTTTTGCTCTTTCTCTAAGTCATGACCTCAGAGCTTTGGGAACGAGTCCCTTCTGTATTCTCTCTACAGTCACTCCTGGAAGGTGTGACATTGCTCTGTGTGGTCAGGTTACTTCCTGTGCACAGTCAGGGACCACATGCTCTGGCCAGCAACAAGCACTGGTTTGCTACAGTTTTAAGCAAAGCAAATATAACAGATGCAGCTAAGTTTTTGAGAGCAAAAGCTGGGGAATGCTAAGAGATAAACAAGTAAAAGCATCCCATTTGACTTGTTGAAATAATCAAGTGAAAAAAAAAGAAAAAAAAAAAAAGGAGAAGAAAAAAAAAAAGCAGCCAAAAGCTTAGATCAAATGAAACTTTTCACTTGTTTCCAAGTAAGGTAATTAGAAAAAACAATGAGGTAATGGAAAAGAAAGGATAGACGTAAGCATTGATCACAAAAATAGCATGGAAAAAAGAATCTAACATTACATTTTCAGCCACCCAAATGTGGGAATCTGAGGTTCATTTTCTTCCTCCATCTGAAAAGAGGTGAACCCCTTCCTCTCACTAGAAAGAAAATGCTTAAATATTCATATTGGCACAGAGAGAATAAACTCCTGGGTATTTTAGACGTCCTTATGCATGGTTTGAAATACCAGGATCAGTGCTTGTTTCAAGATCCCACACAGACTAGGAAAGCTCCAGCCACACACAGTTTATTTCAGAGGGTTCAGACACACTGCTTGTGGGGCTGGAGGTCCAGGTGCAAATCCACTTAAGCATGGAAAAGAGCAGGACCTAGACCTTCTGTGTTGTTAACAGAAGCTCTTAGTCCTGAAGAAGGGGTGAAAATGGAACAAATGTAATTTCTTCTTCTTTTCAAATAAATTATTCATAAAAAATCATCAGATTTCACTTTTTGTACTCAACTATAGAGTCTAAATGTAGGTTTTTTTAATTTTTAATTGTTTGTCTCTCGCTACATCTTTGGGATCAGAAGGAGGTTTTTTCCATACAAAATTTTTCCATAAGGTATTCCGAGATGAAGACAAAACAAGCTCTTATGCCAAGCTGGATGTTGGCTAGTTATGCAACTGTTTCCTTAAATACAGGTCATTTCTGGGAACACTAGGCTCCTAGCGTTTCAAACCAGCTTCATGGCTTCTCCTGGAATAAAATTGTCTACTGTCTTAAGTATTATCATTCACCTGTAAACACGCAGGATACTTTTGTAAAAAAAAGCAGTGTGCTTCTGTCACTTCATAAAGGACTCGATAAACAGCAGTGATAATAACAGAGCTGCCAGAAAGTCCCAAGCAAGTGAAATTTCATTGTTTACGGATTCTGGGTGATGATTACTAGGGTGGATATTCTCAGGCATGTCTGCTAGTTGTTGCTTGAAGCCTGGGCACTTTTACTCATTCATTGACTAAACAGAGTGTGAGTCATTAACCTTTGTATTTACACACACACACATATACACACGCACACGCCCTGAACAGCTGGGCTTCTAAAAACTTTTAAACTATAAACATTAATAATTAATTCGCTCTGGCAGCTGCCTGCACTGTTTCCTCCTAAGTCTTTCATAACGTCTCATAAATACCTCCTCCTCGCCTTTCTCATCAATGGGAATTGTTCTCCGGGCACGCCCGCCCACCGGCACACACGCACACTCACAAGAGCATACGCAAACTCACACAGAGTAAACTGAAAATGGTAAATATGCCATTCAAGAAGGCTGTCATGGAAATAGATTTCCAGGGCACTGAGCAAGTCTTTGTATACTGAGAGAAACAAAGGGCTGCGCTTTTACGTCGGCTGCCATGTCCCAGCTCTCTTTGCTCACTAAGATGGACAAGCACACAGAAATATTGAAGAGGGCAGAGAAGAAGATGAAGTAACTAGTGGAATATTCATCAGTTCAACTCTTTCATGACAGAAAATAATTAATTTTTTTTTTTAATACGGAAGTTCTTTTCTTGAGAAAATAGTAAATGAATGGGAACCTGACAAGCTCTGATAAATGTCTGCTGAGGGTCTAGATCAAACACTAACCCTTCAAGTGTCTTATTTCGCCTAAGGTGGTAATGCATATTCAGAGCAGATTAGGAACCACATATTTAAAGGTATCTGGGTGCTTAACTTTCATGTTGTCAGGGACTCAAACACTTTTAAAAATAGATTTTAGTTAAAATCAGAAGTCTAAAAAAAAAAACCAAAAAACCTTAAAACCACCAAATCTCACCCTAAACGGAGATTCCCCACTAATTTTAGCATAATTTCTTAAATGATTCCAGGGTAACCAATCTTGCTGCCAATCTGAGCCATATAGCATATTTGCATGAACAAGAGCCATAAAGTACATGCCACACAGCACAGGAGACCTGAGGACATGGGGAGCATGAGGGCTCGTCCTAGAAGGAAGGAGGTCATTTCATCAAAGTCTCTCTGCTTCACCTTGGGATGGGATTGGGACATAGAAGGCCAAAGCTGGAGTCCACAGCTTCCTTCCCACTCCAGGATCTGGATTGCCCTCTAGCCTCAGCTCCTGTGTAACCTCAAGCATTTGATGTTGTTCTCACATGGGCATCTTCTTCAAACTGGTTACGAGCCTTGTGCAATTGGCCACCCATATTCAGAAGATGAGCGAGAGAGAGAGATTCTCCTTTAATGGGCAGCTCATCCTAGCTGTCTCCATTTAGTTTCTAGAGAGACTAGCCTTACAAGGTTGCAGGTAGCCTACATTAATAATTCCTTACATTTTATTAGCTTGAATTTCCTCATTCTTTTTCAGCTGGTAAATGCATTAAAAGAAAGAAGATGGTTACACAGAGGAATGCTGCAATATGTTTTGGCTTTTGTTATTGATGCTGTAGGTTTATGCATGTGCATTAATAATTGTTGTTGTTTATTGTGTCTTTGCAAAATAGAGGAGACAACCCTTTCCTGTCTCCCAGGGGTGCAGTGGCATCTAATGAAAGCTTGTATTATATTTTCAGCTGCAGGTTAAAATGCTGTGTATAATGGACAAAGATAGGACTCTCAAACCTTTTTCTAGAATTGTGAATGTTCTTATGGACCATTGTTCAAAGAGCATCCTAGGGCTACAGTGATGAATGCAACAGACACAGAAAGCATAGATATAGATGGAAGGAAACCATCGGCTTTCCTTCTGCCAAAAACAATGCTTCTTTTCTTACTCTCTTTTACAGATCCAGATGTTATTGTTTATATCTTTCTTTAATGAGTCACAATGGATACACTGCTGTACAGTCCAGTTTCAACTACATTATTCTCTTCAGTTACCTTTCCCACAGTTAGCTGATAAATGAAAGGAAATATGATTTTTTTCTTACCCTGGGAACGAGTCTCTGCATCACCATAGATTCACACCATATACCTACTCTCTTTTTCACTTTTTCTGTCATGTAACTAGTTAAGTCTACTCTAAGAGATAGCCCAAGGGATCAGAGAGAATAGTGCTTATTTCCAAGCACAACTGAGCAATCTGACAGCCATAAGAACATCTGTAGCTATGCTACTGTCCCCTTCCTACCACACAAATTTGTGCTGCCTGTGACTGCCTGGAGGGACAGAAAAGCCTCCATGGCACACGCTCGGTTCACATCTGGTCAGATAAGTTTCAGTGCTTTTACTGTGTTGGACACAGCAAGAGACATGAAGACTGATAGGCAATTTCTGTAATTGCTCGTTTCTGTGGAACTATTAGCCAGCAAGTAGGATTCCTGCAGTTACAAATATAACAGGGGAAAGAAGTATGCTGTCAAAATGAATTAAACACAACTCTGGTTTAATTAACAAAGTGGGACTGTGCTACAACTATCCAAGTCATTTTACTGAATACACACTCTAAGTTGCACGACCTAAAATAGGAAAAGGGCCCTTCACTTGTGCAAATGTACATATAGGTCCCAGCTGGAAAGAGCATACACGTGCTACCTCTGCCAGAGTGCTCAGAAACTGTATTTTAATTACCCTCACCTCCAGCCCACAAAGATGGGCAGCAAAGATGCCTTGAGCAGGGAGCTTACTGGCAGCAGCCATGCTTAGTCCTAAAGCCTCGAGTTCAGAGGCACAGAGCCTCTAAAGGGCCCCCTTTGGCAGGGATCCCCTCAGGCAGGGCACAGGCATCAGTAGCTGTCAAGGAAAAGTCTAGTCCTGGCACAGAAGAACTGTGCATTATGGATGTACCTGTGCAAAACTACATGTGCCTATAGCCTGCCACAGCTGTTCCTTGGAGGAAAAGACTCTGTGCATTGCTGCCTTCTGCTTCTTACTTTACCTCATGCCTAACTGAAGTTATGAATATTGTTCTTCATTACAAATAAAATGAAAACAGAGTGCATCCATCAAATGTTTATATAGGATCCCTAAGACTTGAAGAGTGCATGGGATTTGTGGGGGGATGTATTCTCTAATAATTTACTCTGATATGCTCTGGTTTTATAACATGGACAGTGTTTGGTTCTGCACTCCAGCAGGTAGTGTATGTAGTTTAAGGCTAGTAAGCACACATTTTGCTCCCTTTTTGAATCCATCAGCCTGCTTTACAATCATTATTCAGAAAGCTGAATATCAAAATCTATAAGATATATAAAAAGCACAAAAACTGAGAATATTCATTGATAGACTGATAAGGATCTCAAGCTAACAAGGAAAGGGGTCTGATAAAGTTAAACATTGGTGATGTGAACAATTCACATTAAAATAAGAACAGCCCTTCCTTCTTTAGTTCGCTACTTCATGGAGAGCAATTAAGAAGGCACAGTGTGCAAACATTCCTTGGTATCATCCATCACCTGGCTAATTTGCGTGCCAACCTGGCCAGCTCTACTGTTCCACTAGCTGTGTTCTCTTTCTCTTCCTACCTGCCCTCTCTAGCCCCAAACATTAGGTCCCTTTCTGAGGTTGTGGGTGGGGGCAAAGAAAGAAAACAATTTAATAAGATAAGAAAATGAAGGAATACTGCCATATTTAGCTATTAGAGTGCAGATGTGCTAATTTACATGTATTGTTGATGACAGCTTTTCACAACTGTCATTTCTATCAGCATCATCAAGGAGGTTAATCCCAGTGTTTTCATTTGGATAATATCTTCCTGATTTTGTCTTTTAGAACATCCTGATCCATTCTGGGACTCATTTACAGATATACACAAGGACAGTAAATTTTTTAGATCACTAATGTGTCAGGAAAGAATACCATTAACAGCATTAGAAACCAGCTCTGTGGATATTAGATATGACTTTTCCTGAAGTATCTGATATTGGCTGCTGCCTGGAAGATAATGATCCATTTCAGTCAGACAACTCTTCTAATGTTTCTGTTTTCCCTGTGGCTTAGTATCTTCACCATTTGTTTTCCTCACCCAATCCCCAACCAGGTTATCTGAGACAATAAATAGGAAGTGGCTAATATTCCTCTACAAATTCAAAAATATTCTAGGAACCAGAAGCACAGGAATGTGGATATGACACGGGGCCTGAAAGGAATCAGAGGAGGCTCAGACACACAAATGGTTATGCCAGTATACTCCCACACCTCAGAGAAGCATCTAGTTATGTAGAATATCCCTTTATAGACACACTCACTCCATTCCACAGACATCTGATAACATCCTACGTTTTAGCATAGGAAATAACTCAAGAGAGTGTTACAAACAATAGGAGAAAGAGAAGGATGACAAGCATAATATTTCTAAGAGCATGACTGAATGTACATAGACTATAGGAATCCAGTTCAAGTGAAGCTTAGTTTCTAATATTGACTAATTAATAGCAGGAATTCCCACTGCCATTATAAGCTAGCGGCTTCCTACAGGGTCATCTTACAAGGTCCTGAGAAAAGGATTCAGGGAGAAGCAAGTAGCGGGCAATTTCATGAGCTACACTGGGAACATGTTGTTCCTTACACTGTTGAAAATGAGAGAAGAAAAAATATGGACACCAAAGATGACTCTTACCACCATTGCAGGGCGCATACAACACAGGGATTTTAAAATTGGATTTGCTTTGATGTATCTCTTCTATGGCTCTGCCAATCAACCAGGACTACCTGCATGCCAGAAATTACTTCCTTGTGTTACAGGTGGAGTCCCTGAGCCTTGTTTGCTGCAGTGTGTGTGTAGCTAGACTCCGTCGGCAGCTTCCTGCAAGGCCAAAGGCTATGGAAGGACTCTCCTCCTCTGGTCCTACAATTAATAGGACAAAGAGGAGGCAGTCTGCAACATTATGTCTCATCTGCACTTCTGAACTCCAAACTGGCATTTACTCTTCCTTGTTTGCAGAACATCACTCAGATCTGGCTAATCCCTCCTTACTTTATCCAAATATCTAGTCATCCGGCTTCCTGTCACCTTCTTGTGAGCTTGAAGATTCTTCTAGCCTATATAGAAATCGGGCTTGAAGATTGATTTAGGATTAAGCAGGTCTGATTGTAAATACATTTTATCAGGTATTTCAGGAGATTTTGGTGCCTGGTAGTCTACAAAATCTCAACAATGATTCATCTTGAAATATTAGAATATCCTGTTTCCAAAGAAATACATCAAAAGAGCAAAACAAGACAAAAATCCCGTATTCATCATCATCACACAGTAAGTGTGAAAAGATACATAAAACCTGAATATTTATTCTTAATGGTTCAAGTAGATGAAACTCCTAATTTATGCTCCCGCTAATCCCTCAGGTTGTGAAGAACAGATTTAGATGTGATCACACAGCTGAACCTCAGGCAAACGCCTTGTGATGATTCATTGATGCTTATCCAACTGGAACAAACAAAGTAGAGAAGGGAAAATGCCAGACACTCTATTGGGAAGTTTTCATTTCATTTTTTAATAATTATAATTCTATGTCAAAGATTTGTTTTTAAAATATATGTTACTATGTGCAAAGATTTTGCACATTATCTCCCACAGAGAGTAAACAGATTTGGCTTAAACCACAGTCCTTTGTTACACTTTGGTGGGATAAAAAAGTTCCAGCCCATTTTTTCCACTTTGTTTGGTTATAAATGTATCATTTAAGGACCCAAGCTAAAAAGCACATAGATCCAGTGGGATAAATTTACTCTGCCAGATCACTTAGATCAGTTTTTATGTCTTCTCTATACTGTAGGACTTTTGAGGGCATCTTCTTGAATCACATACTGCCAAATGAAACAAACAAGCAAACAAACAAAAAAGGCACTTTCTACATATATCTAAGGAGATAGGTTCACTGGGAACCTTGTTCTTTTTGGAAATTGTAGTAGGCATCCAACTGTCATGCAACATAGTGGATTCAGTGGAGGAAGCCTTTAAGTCATGGCCATATTACTGGCCCAGAGATGCTTCCAGGTTCCCAGGCCCAGATATCAAATTTACATTGGGGTGGTTCAGATGCAAAAAAAAGTATCCCTATATCCAGATTCCTTGGAAGAGAAAGTGGGCATGGAGACTAGACCAGACATCATGTAGGTAATGCACCAGTCTATATTGCCACATCTCAGGACACCAACATGAAAATGTTAGCTTGTTTAACCTCACCTTCTGAAGGCTGAGAAGGGTGTAGAGGTAACGTCTACATTGACACTGTGGCTTGAAGCAGTCATGCAGTTTTGAAAGGACTGCCCTGTCTGCCTCTCTTCTGGTGTCTTGGTTCAGCTGTCAGTGATTTTGGTGTGCGCAAGTTCAATTCCCCTTGGAGGAAACTAAAATTAAATATCCACTTCAGAAGTGCTCCCACGCTCCATGGAGACTGTGGGTTTTGAACCACCATGTGGGCCACATCACCACTAGGTGTTGTGTAAAATATCTATGCTACAAGGAGGCTCTTGGCTCTTCCACAGATCCCACAACACCCAAAAGTGTCTCTCCTGCCACGCAAAGGAACAAGTGCCATCTTTGCCTTTCTATTTATCAACAATTGCTGTGCCTCAGCTGTTTTTGCAAATGCCCCTTCATCTTCTGCAGAGTCTTCTCTGAATTTGTTACCATTTCACTTGGTTACTTGTCCAACCTTGTCAGTGTTCCTGCCGAGCAGAACCCCTCATTTCCTTTTCCAGCTTGCAACCTTTGTCTTGTTTGTAAAAGTATCAGCTAGCTGCCCATTCTCCTAAAAGATTTACAGAGACTCTGAGGAAATGACACCATTCATAAAACCGTGAGATGAACAGGCTGAAAACTTCTTGGGCAGCTGAATAATGCAGTGGCCGTATGAGCAAGTTGCTAGAAATGTTGCAAGACATTCAGGAAGAGAAGGGAATATTTCTGAAGACAATAATCACACTGTGGGCACAACAGAAGACCCGTGCCCAGTACAGACAGCTTGAAAAGATCTGTGGTTGGGAGTCCACCACAAAGTTGGCTGTTCATTTGAAATTCTTCATTGCTGGGTCATGGGGCCACCAGGCTAGTACTGACCTAGAGACCCCATTCCTAGACCCCACAGAAGATATATGCGTGCATTTTGAGGACTTCTGCTTTGGCCACTCCCAGCATGACCTGAAACACTCAACCTCTGCCCATACTAATTCCAGGGTGGGTAAGGATACAGTTTCCTATTCATGTTTCTATGCTGGGAGAAGAAATGAACCTCTAGTAGAATTACAGCTGTATATTTAGAACTGTGGTTTCGCATGCTGCTGGTTTGACCACTTTTGCAAACTATTGTCCAAGAATAATAAGCTGCCAGAGAATTCATCCATGTAGCAACTGTCTACATCCAAAACCATTTACCCAGTCCCACCCAGTACGAGCACCTACCTCAATCCAAGCATCCAGGCAAGCAGGAAATGCAGCACACCATGGTGATTCATCCCTCTCAACCTTTCATAGACAGACAGACACATTCACACGGTCCCTTCCCCTTCCCATATGCACTGCACTGTCATCTGAAGATGTACTAAATGGCACCATGCATAATAACTCTCATTGTTCCCATTCCTGCCCTCAGCCATGAGACTGAAAAGTATATGCTAAAGGGTTTCCATATATTTACAACACAAGACTGCTACTGGGATAGCAGCTAGCTACCACGCCTCTACATCTTTCTTCCATGTTCTTGAACTGGCAAAGAAGCTTCACAGTTCCCGACTGTCGTGGATGCCCACCTCCTTCATGGACTTGCCATGGTCATGTCTGTCCTTTCATAGAGATCTCTTATGGCACCAAATAATAAGGTTTTGGAGAAAATGTGGTTCCAGGAAGAGAGCATCTAGGGCAGAGAGAGAGTTTTCTTCCCTATGTGAATAGACAGCGTGGAAATTAAGAATAACGTATAAGTCTTGTATTCTGGAAGAGAATCAAAGAGCGAAAGGGTTCTCCATATCTGCAGACACACCATCACTTCTAATAGAGTCCACAGCATGGTGTCTCATGACCTGGAGAGATGTAGGAAAGTGGGCAAATGTTGGCATCAGCAGCAGCTCCAGGTGTTTGGTTACATTTCCCCAGGGGGATGTTTGTGTTGCTGGTTGTTATTTTCCCCACCCCCTGCATCCCTTCCTCATCTCTCTTCCTCTGTCCTTGCTCCTAAGCAGTTCTTGGCCATGTTGGCCCTCCCACCCCCTACCCTGTTCATCTTGCAAGCAATGGGGCCTGTCAGCCCTCTCAGGAGATGAAGTCACATATGCTAACTCTTTTCTGCTTAGTTACAGGTATTTCACCTTGATCTAAGACTCTGGGCCCTTCTAGCAAGTGTGGTTCTTCTTTTGCATGGGATATGAGCAGGCTGCTGGAGAAGGGAATGTCAGCTGTAGGTACTGATGGTCCATCAGGGCACGGGAAGGGTGCAGTGGTTCCTTTAACAGCTGTGTCATTGCAGGAATCTTGTTCCCTAAGTGCTTCTTGTGTGGGAGGGCAAGTATGGTTTCTGGGACTGAAAAGGTCCAGCTTTAAGTCCCTCTGGGGCAAGGAACATAGGCCACTTGTGAGGCTAGAAGGGCTTGGTCTGTCCGTGAATTGACCATTTCAGGCAGAAGCCTAGGCACAGAAGACATGAGATTTTTCCTGAAACTTGAAAAGAAGGAAAAGAAGGAGTAAGACAGAGTTTTGTCTGACTCTTCCTGTTGACAGGTTCCTTCCCACCGTTCAGGGTCAGCTAGCCCTACTACTCCAACACTTACCAACTTTCCCATCCCCCAAGTAGCTTCAACTTAACAGAGCCTTCAGCAAGCTTCCCTCCCACCGCTGTTGCTAACTCCCTGCAGTGCAACATGCAAGCAAACGACCCTCAAGGCCCCCTTCTCCTGTCAGATCTTTGCCAAGCAGCAAAAATCCACCCACCCACCACCCCTTTCACCAGAGCAGGATGTATACTCTGGCTGCTACATATCTCCAAGCAAGTACTCCAGGAAAGACTGGTGAAGGCAGGGGGCTCACCTCAAGGGAGGGTGGGGTGGTCTTCTGAGAGCTATTGAGTCAAAACACATACTGATCTGCAGAAAAAAAGTGTCAGAGAGAACCAGCAAAGACGTAGCTAGAGTAACCATGCTCATTGAAAAAGGATAGTGTATTGAGCACTACCAGTGGGAAGGTGAAGCCTCTTTAGGGCTGTAGATGTCCTCCACAGCTTCTCCTGGAGGATAAGGAAGAGTAAGCAGATCTAAAAGACAGCTGGGGATTGATTTTTTCTTATTTAAACCTTCACATTTCCATTATAAAGTTTAATTTCTGGGAAAGATGGGGATATTTAAACATCTTGTCACAATCCTAGATGCTCTCCATAAATGAAGGAGCAGATAGCATCCCAAGCACACGTCATCTTGAATGTTTTGTGTGTAGAAAATGCAACAGGTTGTGCACAGATTTACTGAAGAAATTATTCCTTACAGTTTCAGTCCAAAATGCCTTCTCCCACAACACTGGAGGACACAGCATGCACCCATAATTTGGAGGGCACTGGCATCAAGGCTGCTCTGTGTGGCCCTCCACCTTGCATGAAGTTAGCCAAATGTACATAACTTGCACATGCAGTAAGGAAACCCCTGCAGTTAGGGAGCATTCCCATCCTTAGTGATGTAGTTCTCAGCACAGACTTATGGGTATGTAGCATCTCTACAGGGCTTTAGTGCGCTGAATGATCCTCATTCAGCTTGAAAAGATGGTGCCAGCACCCCACTGAGTTCATATCCAGAGCTGCAGAAGGTAAAAGTATCCTGAGTCCTTTCGGTGAAATCTGTCAAGGCATCTTGTCCTGCCTTGGACCTGGACAGCAAGTGGTGGTAGCCCTTTCAGGTTGGATGGTCATCGCTACCATGCATGGGGAAGTGGATGAGAAAGAGCACTAACTACCCTGCTTCTCCACCCCACACACAGTTCTACAGCCCCTGAAGTGCAAAAATCTGAATGATTTTGCTGATGTCACCTATTTGCACTATATGAAGTAAGCAGGTGTGGAAAATGATCTCAGAGAGCTTCACTGTGTTTGCTTATGACGGACTTGCACATCCAACGCTGGTTAGACACAGACCAGGCTTTGAAGCTTGTAAGGCTCCTCAGGGCTACAGCTACTATTCTGAATTCAGATACCAGATTCCAAAATTTCATGTAAAAATGGTGAGGTCCTGACACCAGCTCATGGGAGAGATTCTTGATGGTGCTTCTCTACAGTGGCAAACTTCATGCCCCCTGCTTGTTGTTCCAATGGTGATTCAGTCCCAGTTGTCTCAACTCAACACCAGTTAAGCCCGTACAAAGAAGTCACAGCAGACTGAGAACTCCGGGAGAGCGAGTGACAGTTCACTCTGGTTGTGCTCCTAGAATAGCTGCTGGAGCCACTCCTCACCAGCGGCACAGTGCAGCATTCACTGTCCAGGCTACACGGAGCAAGGTGGGTAGAGCTGCAGATGGTGTCACACAAGAGCAGGAACAGAAGTGAGACTTTCATATGTCAGACCTTATAGAGATAACAGCACTGAGGAAACTGCTGTGAGCAGTGGCATGACTCTGCCTGAGGCGGATGGACAGACAGCATGGCACTTCCTAGAGGAACATATGATTCAGGAAGAAAAGGTCTGAAGCACAGTTTTCCTTCAGAAATCTTTAAACCACATGCTCTGTGTGGGCATTTGACCAGAATAAATCATATCCCAAGTAAACTCTAAACCACCTGTAAAGAACATAATGAAAGGTTCTCAGCATTAGCTGCTTCTGTCTACTGATCCATTCCTATTACTTCAAGTTAATTTGCTAATGTAGGCACAGCCTGACGCTACTCCATTAGCAGCATGGAGGGAAAAGACCTATTTAAGTTTTCAGATATATTTGTGCAAGAACAGATAGGTATAAACTGGCTATTAAGAAATTATATCTGGAGACTAGAGGAAGGTTTCTAATCTTCAGTGCAGTGAGATCCTGGAACAGCTGTCCAGTAGGAGCTGTGGCAACAACCGGTAACTATTGTTAGCTGGAGGCTACCCAGGCAAAGCAGGTTAGATGTTGTGGCTGCCTGTAGCAGCACAAGACTGAGTTCTCCAGCTCAGGCAGACTCCTCAGGCCCACAGTGCCATATACAGTCAAGAAAATCACAGGCTCCACCTTGGAGTCCTCCACCATGGACTGTGGAAATAGAGATACTTAGAGGAAGCAAGTATACCCACCACTCTTCAGCTGCCTAGGAAGTTAGGCACCAGCCCTTAGATAGGAGAACTAGCAGGAGGTTGCTGCAGCCTCTGGAAAGCGCCTGTGCTCTGAAGCTGGGCTGAAGTCCAGGTGCCCCATTGCCAATTTGTGGTGTTGATAGACTATGAAGGGGAGACCAATGCAGATGCAGACAGATCAATTGCATATCTGTATGCAAGCAGAAACTCTCACTGATTGACTGAAGAACAGTTTTCAAGAGTGAAGTTTGATGAGTTGTTTGTGAAAGCAATTGTGTGACAGTTTATTAGTTCTATGGCCCCAAATCAGTGGGAAAGACTTTCATTGATTCTAAGAGGTTTTAGTGCAATCCAAGCATAAGTTTATGTATTAGAAAGGCAAACAAAGAGTAAACATCCTTAGAACTTTATTACAGTTATCTTTACTCTTCCAAAATGTAATATCTAATTAATTAATATAAATGGTGCATATCTTCACTGTGTGTATTTTTAAGGCAAATGGTTCTCCATTTTCATTTAAATTCACCTCCTGAGGATTGACAGAAGTGCATTTAGGTATATCAGACAGGACAGGAAATAACAGTTACCCTGAACTTCCATATTAGGGCAGAATTTCCTAACTTAGCAAGAGTAACTAGCATGAATATTTGGGACTGCAGCCTTGTTTTGCACCTTTTCAGGACAATGTTTAGTCGTGCCTTTGCAATGCTATTCAAGATAGCAGGACTACTACCTGACTTGTTTCAACACACCTATTTACAAGCAGCATCTCAGCTATTTTCACTGACCATTGCAGTTGACATTTGTCTAGATTCATTGGCTCAGACACAAAGAGACACCATTACATAACATCTAATCCAGTCTTTTGTATACATGTATATATAAATTACAAAGATACCACTTGACAGGGAACCTTCAAGTTCTACCTCATTCTCTTTCACGTTTTCTTTTTCGTCTATAATCCACGCACTACAGAACTAGCTCTGTTCATGTGCACCATACTAGTATCTTTCCAGTTTAAGCCTTTGGATCTAATGTTGCAAAACCTTCCTACATAGCTCTTGCTCAGAGCTATCTTATTTAAAGGATGAGAACATTTTCATTGGCAGGATTGGGCCAAAGATTTTAAATTAGTTCTTTAACACAGCTTCCTGTTAATTAGAGAGGAAAGAGCTCCATCTAGCTGTTCTGGATCCAAAGGTGGAGGCTGGCATGAATTTATGCCAAAAGAACACAGAAATGTTAACAGAAGGACAGAATATACCCAGTTCTGACATCTCATAACTCTGTTTTGGAAAAAAAACCACCCCTCTCCAGACATTTTATCAGTAGTACATTAATAGTAAAGCATTACCAAGACTAATAAACAAAGCTGTTCTGAGAAGATATTCGGAGGCAAGAGGAGTCTTTCCAACCACAAATGCACACAATTAGCTTTCATTTTAAGACATAATTGTCCCCAGAAGAAAATGTACAATGAATTGGAGCAAAACAGCCCACAGCTCATTTTGTTTGCCATCTTTTGTTGCATCACCTATTCTGTACTAATAAATAAATGTCCACTACACAGTGAATAGTTTTCGAATGATTCAGCAGAAATTATTAATGATTCATTATTATTTCTATTGCAGCAGTGCCTGAAGATCCCAGTGGGGAATTGAAGCCCCACTGTACAATCAAATAAGGGCAGAATTGCTCTGTTTGTGTGGAGCCGTGACTGGTGCTCATGCACACAAACCCAGTCTAACTTTACACTAGTAGGAGTGCTGTTACTGTGTAGCTATGACAGCACAACCCAGCCTGGGTTACGCAAACCACCTGAGAAGCTGAATAAATAACTGCAAACAGCCTACACTGGACTCTGTGCTGCCTCAGCTATTTGTCGGGCCTTATCCAAGGCATCTACTTCAAAGTGTGTTCAGATGAATCTGTACAACTTGCAATGATACCTCTGACTGCAGGTCATCGGACAGATAATCACAGGCACTGGTCGACAGCTGCAGCAACTGAAGGTGTTATGGACCTCCCCTATTCTGTAGCTGCTTTTTCTTCTGATGGTGGTCACCACCACTGTCACAGAAGAAACCAGGCAGAAAGCCATACCGTTTGCACTTCGGCATCTTAACACAAATCCTTTGCCATCAGCAGCTTAAGTGTGAACTGGAACAGCCAAGGCGTGGGCACATGTTCTGCTCTGTTAACTATCTTCAGGGTAGTAACACCATGCAGGTGCTTAGTGGTAGTCACAGCCAAAGCTAGCCTGGTAGCCTGGTCTCCTCTGCCAGAGCCCTTTAACAACAGGCAAATAAAGCAATAAAGCAGGAAGGAAAAGGGGCTTTACCAAAACAGCCTTTGAAGGCACAGCATATATCGTAGGCAATAAAGAGTGGTGGTGTCAGAAATTTAAAAAAATATTTAGGAAAATTTTAAGGAAATACTTAAACAATACTAATGAATAAGCTCTGCTGAAGAATACCGCTCCAAATGTGCAGACAAAAGCAGCCCATCCCTGCACCTTGCCAATAGCTATTGACCAACCTCCAAGAAAATAAATATACAGTTGTCATTATCAAAGTACTCCAGAGCATTAAGCATGGCACTCTCTTTTTTTCCACATATTTATACACACACAAATTGCTGTCATCAGTGCAGCTGTTGCAGATAGCAAAAGAACAGAATCACTATGACTGCAAGTGTTGCAGCACTGAGATGGGAAAGCAGGTAGTACAAGGGGAAGTTACTGACAGCACAGGAAGGCAGAGATAGCAAGGATTAGTTGTCTACTAACAAGAAACACATTTATGGAAAAGGAGTTTGTAAAGCTTCAATGCAGTAAGATTCATTTCAGATTTGTGAAGGACTGAAGGATATAGCTGGAGGATGATGAGTGATTAAGAGATAACATCAGTCTTCTGCAATGTCAGAAACTCCATAGGAGAGTTCAGACACTTCTTGTGACTTCGATTATTTGCCTCTGAAAAAATATAAGAAAGCTGATCAAGTCTTCAGCTAGTCCTGATATTACAGACAATTTGGAGTTTGCCAAGCAGCCTCCTTCTTTCCTACCAAATTTACATTAAACTTTGCTCCTAAAGTTAGATTTCCAACAGCACAGCTATCTTGCTCTTCTTTAGCATATGAATTATATATTTCCCTTTCTCACAAGAGGGAGCCTTCAGAGATGGAGAACCATGATACAAAAAGGGACAACAAAAGGTTGTTTAGAACATTAAGCAGCATCTTAAGAACTTTTATGGCCTTCTATTTAGTCGTTCTGTAATGAAACAGTGTCTTCATTGGGTCTGCATGTTCTAAGGACTCTCTGTCCTGGTCACTCCTCTGTGCAGTGGGAGTACAATGCAGTTTGGTTTTGTGTAAGAGCATTCATCCTAAAATGTCATAGTCAGAGCTTTACATAAGGATTTACATTAAAGAGTTTTCTGCTGCTTCTTGAAGCAACTAAAGGATTGAAAACGTACACAGGGATCATACAAACGATCTTACTGTCACTTTGGAAAAGGTTTGAAATTGTTAAGAAACATTTGGTAGTTTATATGTGAATTCTCCCTTGGTGGTATTCATATGCTTCATGTGGACCAGAAGAAATGGTATTTAAATCATAAAAGAAACATCTTGGCTTACACGAGGTGGGTTTCCATGGCATCTGGATACCATAGGGATAAATTATATCCACTTTGGTGCTTTCTAATATACATTTGGAACAGCACCAGTGTTATTCTGTTTCCCATATATGTCCCGTTTGAAGTGTGAATGGAGACCCTAAGAAGATTGCTGCTACTGTCCCTCCCCACCCCCACAACCTCACTCCAAAAACTGCAGCTGGGAGGAGGCTGCTCATCATACAAGCATGCCTTTACAGCTCTTACAAGTGTCTTGCTACTTGCAATTTATATGCAAGTGAAGAGTTATAAAATTGTTTCAAGAAGAGGAGCTTGCTTTCCTGAGCAAAACCAGAGTTTCTTCTCATTTCCTGAAGTCACTTACTCCTTGGCAGTGTTGCTGAAATGTTTTCGGCAAAGTTGTATTTCTAGATAGCGGTTTTTGCTCTGGTAAATGTCTTTCTATTCTGACCAGTACCCATGCAAAACAACGTCCCACTTAATAAGTGTTAACTGATTTCCCCTACTATGCACATTTTGCAATTGATTTCTAAGTCTTATCTTGTCAAGCAGTGTTTCCAGAACTGCTTTACAGATAGAAGGATCTATTTAGAAGAAACTGTGGACATAATTTTAACTATCTTGTAAAATTTCGTAAGATTAGCATGAGTAAATCTGTAAATTGAACACTTACAGGATGGAACTAGCTTCCATTTTTATAGCTATTTGTAATACTCCAAACAAAGTGTATTGATCTTCATTAATGTTATGCCATATTTGGCAAGGATTTCAATTTCTAGTCTGAATGAAATGTATATTTGGAATTGTATATTTACACATATTTGCCTTTGTAAGTGGATAGCCAGCACAGAGACATAGACCCTAGGTACACTGTCTCTTGTAAAAACTACATTATATCTTTGTAAAATTAGCAATTGCAAGTATCATGAAGAACAAGAGCAAGCTTAAATCTGTAATTTAAGAATGCTAAGGGTCATGCTAGGTTGTATGACAACTCTAAATCTTGAAGAATTTTTGTAAAATGTTTGAGTCTTTGGAATCTAATTTCATCCTCCATTGCGTTGCTGATTTTTTTAGAACGTTACAAATGTTTATAGCCCTCTTCGTTTTCCAAACAGTTATGTGTGAACACAATAAAATCTTCAGATAGGAGTATCCCTTTAAGATGACGTTATACCCACCCAGAAAGTGTGTTTAGTTAGAAGGGAGCCCCTTGGCTTCATGGCAGTGATATAAGGTTATTATGCCCAGCATGGATTACAGAGCAGATGGAGGTTGTGTGAGTCATGCTTATACACACCTGGGAATTTTAGAGGGTCCAGGAATGCAAGGTAGGGCAAGAGATGTGGCAGATGGATGCAAGGTCTCAAAAAAAACCTGGAAGAAAGTTTGGGGTTTATGTTAAGTTTTTAGCAGTCATGGACTCAGGCTTAGCAGCCTCAAGATTTACACAACGTATTGGTAAACATGTCCAGTTTCATCAGGTCCCTAACAAAGTATCTATGTAATACAAAGATTGTCTCTGGCAAGAGCACAGCAGCCCTCTCTCATAGTCTCAAAAAAGACACACCTATTAACTAAGGTATGATGTGTTCAGAATCTTTCCTCATCATTCTCCTCCAGTCCAGCATATTGCTGTCTCCAAAGAGGCCAGTGCTGGAGACACCACAATCATGAGCACATTGTAATGCCAAATTTTTCAGTGCCTTGGCCAGTGGTAGAATTTGCACCTCTAAGTCAAACAAGGTCTCTTCTGCAGGAAAGAGTGTATGTCCCAGAACGGGACCTACAACAGCTAGCATACTGAGTACTGACACAGCTAAGACAGTCAAGGGCTGTTTGGGGAAGGCTTTTCTTTTATATTCTGAGAAGTACGTGCCTTGTTCAGTTGTCTCCTGCAAGTTTCATAGTCCTGCATATTTTCCTTATCTTTCTCCCAAAACTAGAGCAAGAGTGGACTCTTCTTTTGCAGATGTAGCTAAAGGAAGTGAGGGTGATGGCATCAGTCTCCTCTCCTTGACCAGAGACTCCAGAGGTATGGATGAGCACTGGGGTGTGGGAGACGCAAAGCTGAAGGCACTCTCCAGGTTTGACCAAAATCGGCCCACAGGGGTACAGTAACTACACATTCACTCAGAGGCACCAAGTAGGAAGGAGAATAATTTACATGTTCACCTGTGATAGGGGTGCTTGGCTGCCTACTGGTGCACACCATAGCTGTAAGGCTTAGTTTAGATCCCAGGTGGCCTCACTTGCTGAGGTGAGCATCCTTCCCTGGTCTGTCCTCTCATTTTTACCTCCTGTCTCATGGAAGCCCCATTCAAGAAGATCTGAAAGAGCCTCACAACATCCCAAGCATAATTCAGTGGCTAGGACAGGCTTGGGGGACGGGGGGGGAGGAGGAGGGGAGGGAACAAGGCTTTTCAAGACACCTCTGCCCACCATGTTTTCCAGTGGCTGGATAGGGTGGTTTTATGATCAGCTCATGGGCGTTCGCAGCTCCCTCTACTCTGAGGCGTTTTCTTTACCCCACACACTGAACAGTGGGGCTGGGCACCTGGCTCGGGGCTGCCGATCTGACTCGAATCTGGGCACCAAAAGGCAAAGTGTACAACCTTCGAGTCCTTTTTGGGTCTCAGCATAAGGGTCTGAGAAGTGACGTTTAATCAGTCTCCTGGTAGGTTTTGTTTTCTTCCCCAGAGTCTGGAGTTGTATCCTGAGTTTCAGCGAGCAAAGAGCTGAAATGTCCGAGTTACCCTCTAAATATTAACAGGCTGTTAAGGAGAGGAGGCCTTGCCAGTTACCACTATAACTTCTTGGACTGATTGTGCGCTGTGTAATGCATTATCAGCTTCATGCTGGCAGTTCCTGAAAAATGGACCTGGTTTGCCAGAAAGGCAATATATCAAAATGAACATGATATTTAAAACAACGGTAAAACATTATCTACCTTGTCCATTTCTTTCTGAGGACAACTACAGCCTCCAACTTCTCTCTCTTGCACTGTAACTTATTCTAACATATATTAATTTTATGTTTAGTAAAAAATATCAGAGGTACAACCCATGATACATAATTTATGTCCAACAGAGCAAAAATTGTCTGAAAATGAATTGGATGTGAGGAAATGGTAAAGAGACTTGTTTTCTGAAGAAAGAATGGCAGGTGGGAGAGCAGCACGATTAGCAGGGCAATTATGGTCAGAGCAATGTCCTCACAGTCTTAAATTTTGAGAAGAAAACGTGCTCAACCCATAGTCCAGCCTCACCCCCTACTTATCGTTGATCTTGCCAGAGACCTACTGGCAGAAGCTGCTCAGTCAAATGAGACAGCCAGGGTAGCAAAGACCTTCAAATGGGGCTTCACTGATCTAGTTATTTTGACTGACATTGTTTTAGATCATCCACACATGCCACTCTGGTAGCTGGCTGCAAAAACAGAACAAGGAGATGGTATGCTCCTGCTGCATATGATGATGTGGGGTGGTAACCTTTTCCACTGGTGCTTCCTGACCTGGAAAAGGAGATCTGTCCCTAGGAGGCTATTGTGAACTCCTGAAAGGGTACTGAAGGGAGTGTGGTACCCTATTAGAATGGCCCAGGATGTGAAATCATGTAATCCAGAAACAAAGGGTTTTGTTGAGGGTTTTCAAAAGACCCTCATAAGATTCCCTAGTTCAACCTTATCATTCCTTCCCCCCACCACTCCTCAAGTCTACTCTTGGCTGTTGTTTTTCTAACCTGCACTTTAAAATCTCCGGATGATTGAGATTTCCAGCTCTCTTCTAGTGTTTCTCCAGCCATACTATTACAGTGTATTTCCTGGTGTTTCTTCTGTCTCTCCCTCACCACAATTTAAGACCAATCCCTCTTGCTTTATCAGCCATCAACTTGGAAAATAGATAAGAATAGCCACTTCTCAGATATTTGAAAAGTATTAAAATTTTTCCACTCAGTCTGCTCTTCTCTAGACTAAACAACCCTGATACCTTCAACCTTTTTTCATGGGTTGTTTTCTAGACCTCTGCTCATTCCTGTTGCTTCCCTCCAGATTCTTTCCAACTGGTTCACATCTTTCCAGAAGTGCAGTGCCAAAAATCGACCTTCCAGTATCTGATGTTCAGGCTTGGTTTGTATGAATAACCTAAGTTTGAATGATAAGCAGTGTCTGAACCTAGTAAGTCGGTACATTTTGCAGCATAACAGAGAGGTAGGTTCAAAAATGGAAGTGGAAAATATGAGTTTGATTTTACTTTTAGCAGTGCAGACATCTCTGGTGTGTGTCTGGAATACTGATATGTGTCTCTGTATATATATACATGTACGATTTTCTGTCAATTAGTACAAACATTTATAACTGAGGCCATAGCTGGTGCTGTTCTCCGTGTAAGTGATCTGGATCTATAAATAAATGTTTTAAAAGATGAAAGATTAACTTCACAACGATGAAAACTTTGGAGAATCTCAAAGATTGTTCACACGTAATTATATTCAAAAGGACAGTTTGCATTACTGCTGTCTGAAAAGAATCAACTGTAAGCTATCATATCGTTTTACTCCCAATAAGCTTATTTTGTCTCGCTGGAGAAAAAAATATCTAAATCGCTGGTTTGGGTTTGGTTAAAATTTTGTTTCTTTCAATTAGGAATGATATACTTATCAAAATATAAATTTTCCACTTCCTAACTTTGAGAAATAATGACATCTCTGTGAAGGGTCAAAGAATAATGAAAAGGACCCAAAGCCATCATTTCAACGGCTACCGTGTTTGCCACTATCAGAGAAGTAAATACATAATGGGTGTGCAGGACTATGTGTACTTTTCCTTTCACGGGTAGTGGGTGGAAATTCTCAATTACAAAATTACTGAAATTACATCAGACTGTAACAGTTTGTTCCTTTCATTATTTGTTTTATAAAGTTCTTATTCCTACACGTGTGCTGCTTACAGGACGTCAGTCTTGTTTGTTGAAGTGTGCTGTTTATGTAATGAATACAGTTTCTCCTTGTATTATTTTGTTTTTGCAGAATAAATTGCTATGCAATAATGTTTTATAGATCAGTAATAGCCACTCATCCTTTAAAGGCTCTTAAGGTTATGGCTCTGCTCCACAATGCAGTGCCAATTTAAGATACATGAACCTTTGCTAACTGATTCTCAGGAGTCAGTTTTCTAGTGAGCTAGCAAACTAGTAAATTAGAAAGCTAGTTTGCTTTCTGAACACTGGACCACTGGGCAGGTAGCCATCCTCTCTTACATCTACCTTGAAAATCAGTGCAGGTGGTTTACAGCGATCCCCAAGACAATATGTCTGTCTCTCAGACACTGGATACCAGCATCTACACCCACAGTTGTATGAAAAATCCACACCACATAATCTGAAACTATAGTCTAAAAGTCACTTCAAACAGGTTCAGGGTTCAAAGTGGAACCCAGATGAATGAAGTTTGGGGGAAGGGCTACAATGTGAATCATCTTCAGTACCAGATCTCCTGCTATGGATTCTTTTTCTTAGAAGTAAAAAACATTCATAAAATCATTGTTTTTAAGAAGAAATGCACATCTTGAGTCTTCATTTACTGGAGTATTTGCAATCTCCTGCTGAGGAAAGAGAAGGAGGGAAGCAAATGGGCTGAAAATTTGAAGTAATAAAAGTTTCTATTCAGAACTACAGCCTGTGCTTATGAATAATGTTAAAATTTTGTTACGGTTATACAGAATATACAACGTAGGATGGCTATCAACAAGGTAAATTTGATGAATAAGTGTGGAAATAATATTTATGATAAGGTAACTTCTTTACACAGGTATAACCCACTGATATAAAGTCATTTAAACTGACCTTCCCTAATGGAAGAAGAAGAAAAGATCATGTTTTGCTTAAATTACTTCAGACCTTATTCAAAGGAAGCATTCCAAGAAAAAGTAGACACCCTTCTGGGTTTTCATGCCTTTCGCTACTTTTGTTTTCTGATGACTTCACCCAATCCCATTATCAGAATTCTTCAGGACAGAGGGAGGGAAACAGAAAGATTGCAAGAGAGAGGCAGCCAAAGAGTAGATGGAAAAAAGGAAACATCTACTCTTTCAAAATTAAGTATATACTTCGACTGTGTTAATAGTCTTCATTTTCTGAGGAATAGAATCAAACCCAGAAAACTGATATGATAAAAATCATCCTCCCAGAAAAAAAAGGACCTGTCGTTTATGGGTTAAAGAAAGCTTCTGGCATTACTGGCCTTGCAGTTGTCAGATGTTGCAAGGGGACTCCAACTCCAGATGCCAACCTGAGTACAACGGTGTTCAAGATGGGTTAAATCAGGTCAGCATTTTTATTGATTTGATGACATGGATGATCACTAAGGTTTAACTGAGGATGATTCATGTTAACCATATTTCCTATGTGACTTCAGCTGCAAACCATATGAACATGAATGGAGGCTCACATGTCACCATCAACACACCTATTAACTATTCACTAGGATAACTATTTGCAAAACCCCCTACGCTACTCCACACATATTGTATCTGTATTCTGGCATGCATGTGTGCATACTATACTTCTGAAAGCATAAAACTCTTAGCAACAACAAAATCTTAGAGTCATGAATGAAGTTATTTTTTCCAAGTGCCCGTTTGAATATGCCAAGACAAACCCTGAAGTCCTGCTGCCGGCAAGCATTTCCTGAAGAGATACACCTACCACAGAAAACCACTAGCCAGCTTCTCTCCATCTCAAATTAAATGTCAAGTGCAGCTGTTTATAAATCAATACTTTTTAAAAACAAATGAAAGCTAGGGAAAGAATAGTTTGACTTGGAATTGAAGAAGACACAGGCCTCTCTCTCTAATCAGAAATTTCCAAGGCAATCCTAAGAATTAAGAGTGCAAGTAATATCCATTCAGAGAATTCCAGGAGTCCAAAGTCAGCCAAGGTCAATGTGACTTCAAAAGCCTATTTAAAGTCTTTTGATGATGGACTAGACCAGCAGAAGAGGTAATGGTGAGGAGAGATGTAGATTGTCACAGCTCTTGCTTGTCCTCTGTTAGACTGTGCTCATCGCTGCTGCTTTCTCTACATAAAGGGCACTGAAATAATTATTTCAGAATAGCTTTATTAATCTTTTTATTGGGCTCCATTAAGAATCTAGTAATTACATGGGATTATAGCACATAATTAACCCTATAACCAAAAATAAACAAATAAATTAATACAAAGACCATAGTTTTATCGTTGTTGTTTGCTAATCCACAAAGCTTCCATGCCATGAAGTATTTTCAGAGGCATGATAGTGATGTTACTGGCAGTTGAACTGATTGCTGAACTGTGCACCTCCACCTGGGAGCAGGAATTAGCAGCACAGATGACAAACCTGGCACACGTGTAACCTTCTGGGTGTCAGGCAGCAGGACAGGCCCAAGAGGCCGTGGACATGCATTGGTGAGAGGTAGCAGCTCCCAGCTCCTGGGAGAGGGCAAGAAGGATCTTGTTTCCTGTGAGAACTGCTTTTCCCCAGGGAAACTCCAAGGGTTTTGCATGATACATCCAAAGCTTGCCACGACATAGACCTCTGATTTGAAGGGGAAGTGTCTGACTTTGGACTTGCCATCTCAGGGTTCCCAGTCAGGTGATGGAGCACAGTGCTGTTATCAGCCATTTTACATAGGCAGACAAGCAGGATTTCTAAAGGCAACAATACATTTCTGTGATCAGTAGCACTATGAGTATCCACCCACACTGCGCGTGAGACAAATTCATGTGTGCTCTTTTGATAGCGTCATGCACAGATACAAAGCCTAATGACCACATATATGTGCAAATACACAGCTTGTAAGCAAAGCTTTATGAAAGAAAATACACCTTCGAAAATCTGGGCCCAGGATTATGCATACTGCCTCTAAATGAGTTCTTGCAATGTACACTGGAGTAATTTAAGAGGTTATTATTCTCAGCTGCCTGCCCACACAGCCAGGAGTTACTGCCCAAAAGCTAAGACTTATTGCAGTTTCAGTGAATACACCAGACTGTGACCTCTGTAGCTGAGAGAAGGGTATATCACCCTTTCTGCTGCCTCTGCTGCTGGGGTAATAACGTCTGGCAGAAAAATGGAGCAGGCATTTTAAATCACTCCTACACAAATAACCAAAGTTCATCTTGAGGTATTCTCAGTAAGGCCAAACTAGAAGACCAATGTCCTTACGCTTCTTTGCTGCCTTTTACTCCTTTGCCTGTGGAGTCTTTGTGAAGTTCAGAACCTATCAATTCATCCAATAAAATCTTTGACACTGGTAGATGCATTAAAAAGGAGAATAAAAAAACCTTCTGTAATTAGCCGGGAGAGGAAAAGCAGGTAACAATAGATGAATCATGTATCAAGCATTAAAGGGAAATCTTATTTTCTGGAAAGTCTTCCAGCTTTCACATTCCTCTGGAATATCCAACATATCTGTCTTTCTGACAGTGGGGTTTTAAATAAAGAAACGCTATAAACGAGAGCCAGAACATCAGGAGATTCGGCAGACATGACATAGGTCCCGTTTACATGCCCCTGATTGTACTCAATTTTGTAGTTCAAGCTTCTTATCTCTGTTAGTGTAACTGCAAATTAGCACAATATGTTCTTTAACCAACCATGTCAGCAGACCCCACATTGCTTGCCAAATAATTATCTTCAAACTTCAAAGTCACCCTTGGATGCTTTTATGTATAGCACTGTAACTTTTAAAAATAAAATTTTTATATATTCTGAATCTAAGCAATGATTAATCACCAGCTGATAGAGTTAAAGAATGTCCTCGTGTGAATTTGTCCACCAAGATAGCTTGCTTTGCACAAGCAGGGCAGAGATACCTAGATGGAACTGAGAGGTGAGAGCATTATTTTTCGTTCAAGATAATGTCAGAGACAAGAAAGCTCTTTTTTCTGAGTGAGACGGCCGACAGACAGAAACCGCCCCTCAAAACACTAGCAACACGCAAGGCTGGTCAGAACTGAGACAGTGAAAATGCCTAATATGACAGTAATAGGGGTAAAATCAAAAGAAGAAAACAATTTGGCACAAACCAAGAATTACTCCCGATATTCCTTGTTGAAGCAAATGGAAACCTTCAGAAAATTCTTCACATGTTGCATTAAACATTTCATTTGACTCAACTCTGTCTTAGATGCTGGTAATAAATGCAATGGAAATGATGAGCTGGAGTCACAACGTTGGCAGGAGGCTGCAGCAGAGGAAAATCAACAGTTAGTAGTGCACATACAACTTGGGAGACAGGGCCTAGACCCCAGCTGTACTACCACTCAAATGCATACTGACACAAGGAGGTTGGAGAGCAAAAAAGGAGCATTGTTTCAGAGGTGATAGCAAGAGGTCTTCTGCCTTGTGCCAGGCGGCAAAGGTGTTTGTTTTGCACATGGGTGAAGTAGCTCTGGATGACCTCAGCCCAAAAAGAGAAATAAATGCAAATCTGCAGCAGATCCCTTGGGGCCTCAACTTCTATGAGATTTGGCATATCCAGAATGAATCCCCACAAACCAAGCCAATACTTTCATTACTATCATTTCCGCCCCCCCTCAACTGAATTTTGACCTGACTTGAGCAGCATTCCCAAGACAACTGCAAACATGTGCCACGAGTGAGGTGTCTGTCAGGAAAATAACATGATCCCCCACTTCTCCCTGGAGGCTGGAGACGAGTGCTGACAGGACGTGGATGCAGAGGGAGGTGGGCAGGCACTGTCTGATGGAGGAACGAGTGCATGATTTAGTGCGTAAGCCTGTGCGTGAGCAGGAGCACACAGAGATCTGATGGACAGCAGCCAGCCAGCACCGAAGGTGACGGTTTATGCCGAGGACATGGCCCTGGCAGGAAGCCCAGCAGTGAAAGCTCTTTGTATGGCATGCTGATGGAGGGCACTTCCAACAGCAAGTAAAGAAAAGAGTTCCCTCATCCAACTCCTTCCAAATTCATGGCAATAAGATCTTGTAGCAGTTTGTCCTGTTAACAGAAATATCCTGCACTGCTCTAAATAATGACTAACTCTTGGTGACAACCAGGACAACAGAGCGAAGCCTGGAGCGTGAGTAAGACCCGTGCTCCCCAGGACTGTTACACAGAACCGGCTCACCAGTTGCCTTTGCTTAGGTAAATGTCACATGTGCTAAATAAAGGCTGTGACTAATTGATTTCTACTGGGAAAGAATGAGGAAAAACAATTGTTTTGTTGTTTTTATTTTTAATACATCCAATTACTGTAGACTAGCAACAGTCGCCAGGACAAGCTGTTCCAGTTTCATTCCCAGTGCCAGGGAAACAAGCCATTTTAAGGAGTGGTTCATATGGGCAAAGAAACAGAAATACCCATAACGCCAAAGTGTCAACATACAGTAAAGCATGCTTAAGAAAACTGGCAAACTACTTGGGATAAAAGCCCCTGAGAGAGAATTCTGAGGTGAATTATTAAAGATTTATTGTAGTTCTGAAATTGCAAACAGCATTCGAAAGCCCAGCAGAAGATCAGTGTGACTTACCTAGGCAGGGTCTCCACAGAGATCATGGTTGCTCTGATCACAGTTAATCTGTTCAAGAGTTTTCGGGTATACTGAGTTTTCTCTGGACATGACCGAATAATTAAATTTTAAACCACTAGCAATAGGAAATTATTTCATGTTTGGGATTCAGCTGAGAAGATACAGGGCCCTGTCAGACCAACTCCTTAACCCCATGAAGTAACAAGAAAATTCGTGCTAAAGAAGGAGCCCTGCTGCATTTAGGGCTTCATTTGGAATTTTGTTTTCATCAGAGCCTCTACGCATGAAAAAGGAATCCATCAGAACTGCCCTTAGATTCTGGATGGGAGAAGATGGTTTGTATCACAGAATACTTGCAGCAGGAGCTAGATATGAGTTTAGTCCTAATAATTATGGAGATGCATTAATTATGAATAGTAATTTTGGGTGATTATATTTAGACAGGATTTCATTGCTTCTTGAGTTCAGAATAGCTGTCTCAGGCCAAATGTTTTTTTTTTTTCTCTAGGGTTTGTAAAATTATTTAGGCAAATCTGTACTGCTAAAGTAAGCAACCATGTATTTATCTCAACAATATTCTAGAGTCAGGAGAAGTTGAATGAATCTGCCAGGTTATAATTCTTTAAAAAGCAGCACCAGACTATTAACAGTATTGTCAGCTCCAAGTATTTTAGCAAGCAGTCTCCTCTCTTCATCTTTTCAACTACAAATCCCCCACTCTTCTGGCTCCTTGATGTCTGTTTGGCATCGAGACAGTGCCCTTCCACAAGGGAAAGACAGACTAAACCAATGAAATGAAGTTGCCTTGTGAAAATTTGTTGCGATTCTGTTTTTGGTGAAATATTTCTATTCCACTGGGAGTTACAGACTATTTGCTGTGCATTCTTCTCTGTAAATAAGGTTTATTGTTTAGCCTACATATTCCATGAGACGCCACATGGTCTTCTATTAGCAAAAGAGGAGATTGCATCTGTGGGACTGGAATGGTAGTTCAGTTCATGGGAGGGGAAGTACACACAAAGAAGAAAGAAAACCCGAAACAGCCTAACTATAACTCTTGCAAGACTGCAGCAGAATATCTGAACTGAAATCTATGGTTGGTTTCTAATCAACAAGTCAGTTCAAAGTAAGAATTTCTTGTGAATTTTTTTCTTGAAAACCCAGTTTTCCATCTAAAGCAATTTTGAAAATGTGTGACTAGTCATCTACCTGCCCCTCTATGCTTTTTGTTGGAATTAGATAAATTCTTTATAGTCAAGATTGTGTCCTATTTGTTCTGTGTAGTACCCAGAACAGTTATGGTTCACCATAAAAAAAGCACTACCTTTTAGATGAACAAGTGTTAACATCTTACATTTAGAACAAAAAAACTCCAAGATAGAACAATTCCTTCTTTCACATGATGGCATATGCCAGCTAATTAGGCACATGGGACACTGAACACTGCAGGAGACACAGATGGCAATTCAGGGCTGATAGTCCTACCGCAATCGAACAGCACATTGTTTGTTGGCAGAATATATTGCCATTTTTGTGCTGAAGTCTGTGGAGTAATCATAGCAGCTCTTGGTCTTGATAGTTACAGATTCTCTCAGAGCAGATTCTCATGAACTTATTTTTAACAAAAACTAAATTGTTTTGAGATTGAATATGGCTGTGCATAAGATTTGAATATTCTTCAATTTATGGATATGCACAAGTAATTTGGCTACATCCTAGCTCCTTTTTGCAAAGAGATACACAACTTACTTTCCTTCCTCATTTATCCCAAGAGCAGGGAAAAAACAACAGGGCATGTGGGATAGATATGCTCCTCAAACATGACCCCAGATTAGATGATCAGGAAACCGTGCTGCAGGTTACACTATGACACACAACACAGATTTTCTGGTAGCATTGCATGGTAGTCATAAATGCTCACTTTAGTGTCTTGGGACCAATCTCTCTAATCCCTCTCCATTGTCAATTAACTTTAAATATTCAGGGTCCCTACAGAAGGGGACTATCACAATACTGAACCTGTCATCCCGATATCAACTTTTTTGGGTGTATTTCAAGCTTATTTTAAAACTGTCGCAGTACTGGCACCATCACAAATCTCACTTGGCAAACTGGCACCCTTGTCAATTGGTCATCATCACTGTGATGGGGGAAATTAGTGGAGAAAAGCTCTGTGTTCATCCTTGTGCAGGTTTTAGATGCTGATCTTGTTCATGCTAGGCATAGCAGAAAGCAGGAAAGCCTACACTGACTGGAAACATTCCTTGAAGACTTCACATTCATTTTCAGAGCTAAAGAATGACTCAGGTATTTCTCTGAAGCACGACATCCTCATCCATTGGTCTCTGAACCCCGCATCACTTTCATGTGTTATGACTTTACTGGGAAACTAAATAGGGCCATGGCAGATGCTGTAGCAGCGCCATGCCATGAGGTTGGTATGCTCCCTGGTGTGGCTTGACTTCTACTGGCCAATATTCAGGTATGAATCACAGTAGAGCACGGTTAAAGCTTCCAGTAGACAGTAAGGGTGGGAACTGCTTATTTGGTTGAGAGAAGAGAGATTTTAGTCCCTTTGTTTCACTGCCACTTGCTTTGTGGGCCAGAGAACACCCTCTACCCCACGTTTTTTTAGTCAGATACATGAATCCTTCTGGATCTGCCCACTCCAGATCTAACTGAACAAGTTTGATGGAAAGTAATGTTCTCAACAGCTTGTTCTAGGTGTACCAACAAAAGGCTGAAAAATACCTTTAGGAATATGGGCTTACAGTTTGCCTGTCAGCCTGCTCCCAAACATAAAAATCCTTTTGCTGTCTGGCACAGAGCCCTGGAAGGAGAGGGCTCACATTGCAAGCCTCAGTCAGCTCCTGCCCCCAAGCCAGAGCATGCATCACTCCGTTTAATACCACTTCATACTTCTCTGCCAGGCTTCTCTCTTCTGGAAACACTTCTCCTCACAATCTCTTTCCATCACACCCCTGATATTCTTCCAGACCTTCTCTCATTTCCTGGCTATTTTCCCCAAGCCTCCATTCCTCCATACCTCCTCTCATATCCTTTCATCCTTTTATCTGGTTTCCCTTTTATTATTCTGGTAGACAGATTATTCCTGAACCCCACGATGCCAATGATTTCCCTTTGAGGTTGCATTCCCCAAAATTTCCTGTTATTAAACCCTCAGTCGGAGCGCTCATAACACCAGCTCTTAAGAGCTAGCACACTTGAGCGTGGTCATGATCTTACAACGAATTGCCACTATAAGACCAGAATATAAGCCCTAGGAAAGCAGAAACAGCTCACTTTCTGCAGGAGAGGTATGCTAAACAACACGACAGAAAAAAAACAAGAATGCACCAAAGCCAGACCTAGCACAAATCTATTGCTGTTCTCATAAAAAGAGGAAATGTTGTTAAATCTGCTGCAATGAGGTGTTTTTATAGCATGTTTGTTCCTGTGACACAGAAAGCAAGCTGGTTTTCCTGGAGCTTTAAGCCATAAAAGGTTACCTGCCTCCTCCCACCAGAACCCAGAGAGTCACATAAATGGTTGATGAATGCATGCCAAATACTGTGAAAGGTGTTTGGTTAAATATGTTGAATTTGATGAACAGAGCCAATTTTAAATGTGAGATAAGAAGGTGCAAACACCACAGAAGTTTCACCTACTCACACAGGTTTTTAATTAAGTACTCTTTAAGGAACAATTCACAGGACAGCAGATGAGTTACTTAAGCAGTAGATTAGGTGGAAATCCATATCTGAAGATGAGATGACAAGCAGAAAGGTATTTGCAAGTCATTTGCTACTACTGGGAATTTCCAAAAGAGGACAATCCTGAAATGTTATTACTAGAGCTTGAAACTAGGTGCATATAAATTGTAGGCTTGATAAATGTATGGAAGGAAAAAAAATAACTTCTCTGGATTTGACAAATCCCATGTCTAGAGGAGGAATTTCATTAATAATGAATTTCATATTCTTACTGTTACAGGGAAGGGAGGTAGAAAGATGTACTGAAGCCTGAACAGCTGTTTAAACTTTCTGAAGGAAACATAGGCACTCTCAATAGTACATCACACTCCCTTTAAATGTGCAACTGCTTTTCAAATTCTGGAGGCCAATTATATTAGTGAAATGTCATACGCTTATAGATCCTGTTACCTTTATTCAGCACCCTGCTCTCCCCACCTCGCTTTCCTCCGTCATTACTACTCAGCTTGCACAGTACATCCAGGACATAGACCTCATTTCCCACTGGTGCTGAAAACAACTTGGAACACAATTAGCCTTGTCAAGTTCTTCCCTGGTATGCCATATAGGGCTGCCAGCTTTCCAAGCAATTCAATAATCCCTAGAGCACTGCCGCAGGGTCTGCGATTAACAGAGGTGTTTACATGTCTGAAAATGTACCAAGCTAAAAATAGAAGTCATTTTCTTAGCATCCTGTGATGTTGGATTTGTTCTTTTCTCTTTCTTTCCATTTTCCAGACTGACAAATACAGCATGTTTGCTTAATTCCTTCAACTGATACAGAGGATCAACAACAACAGAACATCACTGTTCTGTGGTGGTGGAGGAAAACAAATCCCAAAGAAAATGTCTTCTGCTGCAAACTAAAAATAGAAGAGCACCCAAGAATGCTAGCAAATCGGTCTTGTCTGCAACACAGAGCACAACTCAACTTGGGTGTCCAAAGCAAGGGGCCAAGGATGGTGCTCAATATCCCCACATACACATTTTCAGTTTGAAGGTAAGGCTCTGCTGCTGCATGGGGAGAGGTGAGAGGCATATGCAAGTACCAGCAGCACTTCTGTGCTTGTGGTGTGATAAGACAAGTAGGTAGATTCATACTTATTTCTCTTTGGGTGAATCTGGTGGGATAAACAATTCCCTGGAAAAGAGCCATGTGAAGAAACACTACTCCGGGAGTTCCTGGAAGGCTGGCATCTCTAAAAGCAACACTCACACTTTTTGTACTCCCTTCTGAAGGTTGGTTTACAGAAGGAGCGGGACAGGACCGTTCTTCCTCCTGCCCTTCTAAGGCAGCATGTCTCTTGGGAGCCACTAACACAGTCCCTACTGCTCAGCAAGAGGACAAGTGAGCAGGCTTAGCTCCTGAACACCTGATCATTCCCACTGCTTCGCTGTTAGCTCCCTCCCTTGTTCTCTTTCAAGTAATACCCATTTTCCCGCATTAGGGCAAATAATGTCTAGTAGTAGCTAGCCCTAGATTGGGTGGACATATCCCAGTCTGTGGCACTTAGTCTTTGGCTGAGAATTTGTTGCTGGGCCGCTTTTCTTTTGCAGTAGAGAGCCAGCCAGACCCTGTTCCCTGTGACTATCTGTTTAAAGGTCACTGCTGGGCTGAAAGCTACTGCTATAAACATCAAGTCAGGTTTTTTTTCTCCCAAGACGGAGCTCTGAAGTACTTAGAAACCTTGTGCCCACTTCATGCCAAAGGATGGGTAGGATGATTGCCGAAGGGTAGTCTATGTTTGTCATGAGCTTCACATCAGTGAAAAGAACAAATTTTCTTGAATTAAAACTGCATGCAATGCACATGTCAGTCAATGACCTTACAACATCTGCAGATTCCTAAAATGAGCAAAAAGCTGTGCATAAAATAGTACCACTCATACCAGGACGATGGTTGAGTGAATTCTCCATTCAGCTCCATCCCAGTACAGAGTCTGGGATGTAGTGCAGTTTGGGTCAGCTCAGATCTAGGGTTTGTTCAGAGCATGGTGTTGGAGAATTTAAATTTATCTACCCTAGGTCAATGTAGCCGGATCTGCTGTGTTTGTAGGCATTTCTTGTTCCAGGATATACACCCGTTTGGTCATTTACAGAGTCTTGTCAACTTTGTAACTTTGGGCCTATTTATAGCAGCTAATTTAGCTTTGTAGATCTCAAATGAGTTTATTCTTTTACTGCTGTGCTTGTGAAATCCGCGAAAGGCTATTAATTAGCATACGGACCCAGATTCTTCCAGAAAATATTACAGATTCACCTAATGTCTTTGTATGCTGCATTTAGCATTTGACACCCAAAGCTGACTGGAAGGTAAATATATCCACATGTCAGCAGGTAACTATAGGTCATTTTACAATTAGAGATATTGAAGATCACAGGCTGCTCCTGTCAGCATGAAAATAATATCTTTGTGTTTCAGATGGTAGGTAACCCCTCCACACATTCTGAAAGACATAATCATCTTGCAAAACTGGAATTTGAAAAAGGGGCAGAGGTGGCAGGTATTCCTTTAATCACAGAAATAAAGCAGAAATCAGGAATGCAAAGTCAACAGCAGAATTTTTCCCTATGAACTCATTGCTTCCTACTGTCCAGGGCTCAAGCCTCAGAGTGCTTTAAGTGGTGCTACCTGGGGCATATTCCTCATGAAGTCAATGTAAATTTTATCCCTGTAAATTATTAATGGAAAGAGGACCTATTTTACCTCCAAATTACAATCCACTCTCTATCTGTTAAAGTCATCACTTCATCTTTCCCTGAATCTCAGCACAATTGCTCACATTATAATGGGACGTAAAAAAAAAAAGATTTTCTGAGGGCTCTTTTATCCTGGGATATCATTAATAAAATGCCTGTCTGATTTTTGGTTCCAGACTTCAGCACAGACAGTCCTTCCTTTTAGCTCCAGCTGTTTATCACACTTAACACAAAAGGCCTAATATCAGAAGGTTGTGCTGTCCTTTTAGGCTGAGAAGAACAACCAGCATCAGTAGTTTTTCTACCAGTATTTGAGGGAATGGCCAAGCTGTGCTGCAAGGGTACATTTTGACACTTTACAAGCCAGTGTTTCTTCTGCTGTTTTTAGTCTCCCAAAGCCTGCCTTCTGCAAGGTGACAGTTCAACAGCAGTCCCAAATAGATTTGTTCGTCTGAACTCTCCATCAAAGCTTTTATCTTTCTAGCTAGTATTTGTGGATAGGAGACACGAACGTGACTGGCAAGATTGGAACAATTAAGCCAATGAAGATTTTTACATATGCTAGAGGAAGATCTGACATTTTAACAGACCAAGTTTGTAAAACGATCCCTTCACTCTGGCATCTTAACTCATGATTTCTGGCACTCAGCAGCTACTCCTTAACCAAGAGAATGCTTCAGGTGCTGGATAAAGGAGTCACCTCTAGATGAACACATAAGGTCTAATCACTTACTTCGGTGTCTGATGTGACCAGTTTGCCATCTCCAACATGAGTGCAAAATCCTTCTCTTCAGATGGGACTGTTATTGTTATTTTGTTCTTCCTTCCTTTCTACAGGAATACTTATGGAACATGCTTGCTGAGAGTCACTTTGACGTGGTTAAAATGTGGAGTGAGAGTCACATCCACGCTGTTTGTCTGATCAACAGCTGGGCTTCATACTGTGCATGAAGAGAGCTGAGGACACTGCAAATGGATTGAAGACATTCCCATGAATAATATAATTTTCTGTTCCTTTACTTTCATTTCCATAATTTCTTCTTTGTTCAGACAGCTTAATAGATCTTTCTCATGGCTGCAACATTTTTCTTTATCTAAATACGTTATCCTCATTTTGAATAGATTGTTAAGAGGATCATAGAGACTTTCATCTTTCTGCCTCCAAACTCTGAAACATACCTTTAATATACTGAGTGCCAATCATAGGAATGATATCATGACACCAAAAAGATACGATCCCCAAATATAACTGTTAAATGAAAAACTCACTAAAGGGGTCGCTGTAATGGGTGACCTATAATTGACAGACAGACAGCTCTGGAATGGAAATGTGGCTACTTAGTCATTATGGCAAAGATCAGTACTTTGCAACTGTGGAAACACTGAGGTAACTCAGCTTTCCTAGATGGAAGTGTCGTATAAAGGAATGGGAACTTAATCCCGTATTTATAACCCCTGGCTGAAGCTGTAGACATATGTCCTCTTCCAAATCCATCTGGGTCAGCTGAAGATAATATCAGCTCCCATTCCCTCCCAACTGTTTCGTTACCACAGCGCAGACAGCGTAAAGGGTGTCTTTCTTTCTTCTACCTCACTTATTCAGGGCTGCTGTGGGAGTTTGAGGGTTTGCATATGGGACAGGCTTTTGAATGTTGTTGCTCTGACTTTTGCAGTCCTGCATAGCTAAAATCACCTGTGCACCTTGTGACTCTATATCATATCTGCAGTTAATGAGGCTGGTCACTTTCAGTGTATGCCTGATGTAAAACCACAGAAAGCAGGTACAGTAGGTCCGACACTTCCCAGAGTTCAGCTGGAAAATTCTGTATTAAAGAATCTTTACAAGTAAATGTGAACAGCAAAAATCACTACTTATTTGTGTTTATTTGATTGTTGATAGAATCAGACTTAACCTGTAAAATCTTCTAGATTGTTCCAGTGTTGCCACTTGGCAGGAGGGAATTGGACTGAACTGGACCCCAGGCTTATACCTCTCAGGCTAGTTTCGAGCTTACCTTTAAAAATACATACATGTGATTTTCCAATTTCTTTCTTCATTCCTTGTTTTTCCTCTAAAGCCAGTTACACTTAAGGAAGTTGTATATTTAAGGCCATGACAAATCGAGCTGAATGTTTTGACCTATGAACTATATTCAGTGGAGAAGCTACCAGGAGAACTAGATTTAAATATGATATTGTGTGAGAAGTGGTATAATGACTGTGTGAGTTTCAATTCCTTTTAGATTTTATTTCTGCTAAGGTCAGATTCCAATGTATGATGTGCACTTGTTTGAAGTTCAGCGATTTATAAATAGCGAATGCTTTAAAGGTTTACCTTACTCGTTTTGACCTTATTGAAATCCATGTTGTAATTAGGACCAACCATGCACTGAACATAAAGAGCAAACCACTTGACTCACCATCCATCACAATGTTTAAAAAGGCTGGTTTACACACAAATTGACATGGCCATAGTCGGTTATTTTCTAATTTTTAGTTTTTATCATTGGACAATAACCAAAACTGTACAGGGTGTACATTTTAAAAGCATTTCATGTTATATCTAGATCAAACATTTAGGCCTCCACTTATTTTGAAATTGAAATTGCCCATAATGTAGTGTATTACCTCTTCCAATTACTGTGCGAATAGAAACTGGTGAATATTTACAGTATCATGGCTCTTGGGAGATACATGTGAAATTATTAATAGCAGATAGATAGTATAATTCATTTGGTCTTCTTTTTAGTGATATAAGTAGAGCTAATTCTGTGTGAGAGCAGGTGCTGAAATACTTTTATGGAGTGCTAAGAGTATGGCACTCAAGATAATTCTGGTACAAAATTAGCTCTTCAAAACCCATAAAATCAGCTTGAGGGAAATAGAGGAGATCTCTTTTTTTAGGTACACCTTTACAAAGCCATTACTACCTTACCTGAAAAGCTGACTACTAATGCTATGTGCAAAGGTACTCTGTGCTCATCTTGCTCTCCAGACTGTGCATGCTGCCTTGTTTTATAAAAGAGAAGTGTGCGCCTTATTTTGTAACCATTGCCATGTGCTTATATCATGTGAGTAATGGATTGCCTCAGTAGCAGATTTCTGGGAGTCACTAAGCCTCATACGGCAGAGCATCACTTGTGCACGATTTTTTCTATAAATATCTTACTCCTCAGGGCCTCAGAATATATGGTTTATTAAAGTGGCCCTTATATCTGTGGCCCAATTTTCATAGAAAGTTTCTTGTCTTCTCAGAGGTCACCTGTGTTGCCATTCTCCCACCACCAATGCTTTCTTCTGGATTGATCCTTTTTCCTGTACACTTGAAATTCTTCCATCCCTTCTGCTAAAGTTTTTCATCTTGTGTACCTGCTTAGCAGTAAACTTCTCCAAAATGTGACTGCAAATGTATGGGGGAGATATGAGCTTTAATTTTTCTCCCATTGAAATACAGTGTAAAGAGTAATAGAAAAATATTGTGTGACTTCATCCCTGGAAACATCTCTGATAATTTCTGGCTAATTGTGCAGGGCCTGGGATTCTTGCAGAGGAATTCCCTAACCTTGCAGTGCCTGGATATCATGCAAGCCTGAAGCTAAGACTTTCCATTTGCTGCAGAGCCTGCTCCTTGCCCTCCGCTGTCACCAGTTTACTGTAATGCAAATTCCTTTCTAACAGGCACTGGCCCTTAGAAGCATACCACCTTCACTCAGAGGTAAAGCTCTAGGGGAACAACTTCAGAAGAGATGCACAGACTGGTATAAATGATTCTGAAGAGTAGTAAGAAATATTTAGGCTGGGCTCAGACATTGTCAGATTCCCCACCATCAGCTGAGTGGCAGTAATCCTCAGTGTGTAATCTTGTAGCAAATGTGAGGTAATTGGATTTAATTGAGCCTGCAGTAATAAAGAGTTAAGATAAGCTCAATTATCTTGCATTTGCTGCAGACTAAGAACATACAAAGGCAGCTACCATGGCAGCTAGTTAAGCTCTGGAAACTAACTTAATTGTACGTCTGAGTCTGCCGTGCTAACTCTCAAAAGCCACAGACAGAATTTCCTGTGGTGGTACTTGCTACCCTGTCCTTGTGCAGGCAGGGGAGCAAGAGCTGAGGGCAATGGCAGTGGGGCCCAGAAGATCCAGGGATGGTCAACAGGGTTGGGCACGGCCTCGGGGTGGCAGTGAAGGGCCACGGGGACAGGCCAAGGGTAGGCTGGGACATCTCATTGGTCAGGCAGGGCTGGGATCGTCAAGAGTGGGTGCAGCCGTGCGCAAGCACAGCTCAGGCAGAGACCACAGGTGTGGAATCAGTCCCCAGGCCGGGACAGGCCCCAGAAGAGACTTCTCACAGCTCTCCCAGCCCCACCTGACCCCAGGTTACATGGCCACACCTTGGCCGTGAGTCCAGGCGGCCAAACACCTGGGACAGATGGAGATGCCACTGAGCTCCAGCAGCACCTGCCAGGGAGACCTTCCAGCCTTGTGGGAGCCACCTGTTCATTGAAGCAGAAGCACATTTATCACAAATGGATGTAGTGTATGTCCATTGCTGGGCTTAGGAGACTGGGACACCCGTTCAGAAAACGGAACAGCATGTGTGCAACACAGACCCTTTCCCTTGAAATATACTTCTGTTGCAAAAATGTTGGATACAGATGAGGGCCTCATCCCTGCAAACTTTGCTTATTAAGGAATAAAATGTACTTATTTCTCCTCTTCAGCTAAAGGGTCCTAAACTCTTTCACAAATATCTGCTAACCCAAGCACACTTGGAAAGGTAGCAAGCCCCCAGTGTACACAGTCCATGAGGCTTGAAAATAAATGGAAAATGCAAAACGAAATGTATGTGGACAGCAGGGGAGCAACTTGAGACTGAAGAAGGAATGCAAGCGTATGTCCTTTTCCTAACAAACTGCAGACAGAGATTCAGGGAGAAAAGTTGTAAACAGGTATAAAAGCAGCATAGGGATATCTACTACAAACAGATGAGAGTAAAATGGAAAAAAGGTCTGGAGACAACTGAATCTCATATTTCTGAGATCCTGCGGACTGTACCAGAGAGGCAGAGAAATAGACTGGGTGTCTTCAAAGTTTACACTGTATCCACAACAAATTACTTTGTCTTGTTCTTAGCATCCTGTCTGTAAAACACAAGTATTCAGAGCTTTCATTACACATATTTTCTTAATATCTCCCACATGCATTATCTTAAATGCTCTTTCTAACAGTGGCAAACAACATTTTAATCAGGAATATGTAAATAAAACTTAGGTCCGTATTCCTGTTTAAATGCAACACAAGAAATAGAGGAGGCAGAACCAGTGAGCCATGGTGCTCTGACTCTTCTAGGAGACTGTCCCATTTCCAGTAGAAACCAGGACAGCTTGAAGGTCACAGTAATCTGCATTCAGCTCTCCATTTCCCTTTAAATATACTTCGTCTGCAAAAATGTTGGATGCAGATGAGGGCCCAGTCCCTGCAATCTGTGCTTATTGTGTAATACAATGTACATATTTTAACTAAATATTTAAATAACTACCTGTATGAAAGACTTCAGATTGAGGTGGACACTGCACATGGAATTTTTGCATAAAATTTGGCACAGCAAGGTCCAGCCACCCACAAGAGCAAGGTTGGGGAGAGGGTGGTGTTTTGTATACTTTTTGATTTTTTAAAACCTATTCTTATACCTAGAGGTTCACAGAAGGCACTTGAGGTGTATCCTAAAGGCTGAGATGTATCCTATAAGATAATATGCTATGGAGCACAATGTACAAGGTCTGCTTGTGTCAGGGATTCCCTTACACACGCTTTTTTCATGTTCCTGGTTGACTTTGCTTCTTTGTTTCCTTGGACTAGCAAATACATACAACGCAACTGGAGTGAGACCAGATTCCTCCCTCACCACTTTTCTTGCAAAGACCTGCCAATGCCCAGCGGTGCTGGAAAGTTACTCTTCTGTCACTAACCTTGGATTAGCTTTAACAGACAACATGGAGAACATCTTTGTGGGATGAAGAGGAAGGGATACCTCTGAGAAGATGACAGGAAGAGAAACTGTGGAGCTCTACCTGCAGGTCAGAGCTCATATGAAGGCTATGAGAAGCTCTTCACTTCTCCAGCCAGCCCCCTGCACCTGACCTGGGATGGTGAAAATGGGTCTTCTTTTTCTCTTCCAAAACAGCCCCACCTCTCCCAGCTGCTGAGCTGAGTTTGGGACTTTTTCTGGCACCGAGCGCAACTAGCAGCCGAGCGCACACACCCTGGTGTGCAGCCTGCCAGACAGCTTGCAGCCCAGCCATGGCAGCCAGGCAGGTCCTGGGGCCCGCCCAGACCTCTGCACTGCAAAGGTCTCTCCAAGCAACGCAGATTAACCCTGCAGTGCCCAGGAGAACAACCCGGACCATGCCACACAGCTCAGTACTCTTCACAGCCCTCTGGGACACAGCAAGGCAGCTGAAGTCCCAAATATGGCATCTGCCTTTAAAACTCTATATTCTACTGGCAAATGGTCTATTAATTATACCCCAGTGAGTAGTTGTAACAGCAGTATCCAGTCTCTCTAGCTAAAGTAATAAAAATAACCTAATCACTTCTCTGGTTTTCCCACTCAGAAAGCTTCTGTGCATTAACTCAATCCATCATACAAAAGGTTTCATTTTGTTTCTGCGTTTCAGTCCTAAAAGGAGGCTGTCAAGCTTTTATGATAAAAAAATAATTACCTCCTTCAACAGTGGTCCCATTTAAATGGATCTTTTAAAGAGACATCTTGGGTGTATTTTTCCTTTCTTTCACCTTGACAAAAAGAAATGAAACATTTCTCAGCCTATTATTTCCTCCCTCCTCAAAATTCATGTCAAAAATAAAAGCTGGCTCTGTTTATTATCTCTTATCACTTAGGAGCGCTTGTTTGTTCAGCCAGAATCTGATACAAAGCTAATTGAAGTCAGAATGTTTTTTTGAGCTGACTTAATTAAGTCTTGGGTGAGGTACCAAAACATAGTGTCAGGATAACATATTTTACTAGAATGTTTAATAGTTGGTGTCTTAAATCAATAAATGATCTTTTTTTCCCTTTTTTTTCTTTTTTTTCTCATTTCTGTGCTAGGTGTGGCTGGTAGCTATTCCACCAAGAAAGCCAGCCCAGCACTTTCTATTACAATGCTCTTACAAGACTTCCCATTATAGGATTTGTCAACCTCTACCTACCTCTATGAAAGACTTCAGATTGAGGTGGACACTGCACTTGGAATTTTTGCATAAAATTTGACACAGCAAGGTCCAGCCACCCAGGAGAGCGAGTGTGGGGAAAGAATGGGGTTTTAGACATTTTTAAAACTCTTAAAACTGATTCTTATACCTAGAGGTTCACAGAAAGCACTTGAAATCTAAAGGGGGCTGAGTGGCTTACATGTAAAAACACTTCTGATTTTTCCCACCCGTATGATCTAGTTATAAACCTTTCAAAAACTGTGATTTCACCTATTGTTTAGAAATCTATAGCTAATGGCCTAGAAATTGCATCCTTCCCACACATGTTCCAGGTCGAAGCTGCAGAAGGCAGAGTAAGACTTAGGCTTTACCTGGGCAAAACATAAAAGGAAACGAAGAGCTGGTGCTGGAGCTGGAGCTGGAGAGACCAGGTCAGGGAAAGGACTTTAGGGCAGGGGGTGTGTAGGGAGCTGTAGGCCCCCCAGGAAGGATGTGGGAGGGTAGAGCCGGAAGGACAACTGGGAAGTACAAGCCTGCAAGGGGAGATTTGGACCTGGCAGAAGACTGGAGTAATGGGAAGGAAGGTGGAAGGGTGGAAATGGACATAGTTTGGAGAGAGATTCCTGAGAAGGAGGAAACAAGAATGGTTAGGAGAAGAAGTAAAAGATAGGAAGCCTGAAGGTAAGAATGGCCAGATGAAGAGGCTGGGCTATCCTTTCCCATCAGACAACTGGTGTGGTTTCTAGCGAGCAACAAAACAGTAACCAAATCACTGCTGCCAAGATGTTTTAAGTACCCATTGACAAGATGTTATAAGTACCCATCTCAATAAATTTAAGAGGAACACTCCTGTATCACTAGGATAGAAAACCACTCACCAAAACTTCATTCAAACACGTGCTTCAAATCCTATGCAAATTTAAGATCTTGCCTTTCCCTTCACTTTGCCTCAAAAGTTTTTCTCCATCACCTGTATTTTCTGTGGAGCTCCAAAGTTGCCTTTGCCTAGTGTCTCTGAGGCACGAAGACTCCCTTTCCCCCTTACCAGTCATTGTCTTTGCTACAATTATAAAGATAGCAGAGGGGAACACTGTCCTGCTGTGAGTGCGTGTGCCCGCACAGCTCACGACTAATTCAGCCCTAAGCACTCTGTACATTTCTTTATAGATTCTCACCTGTACTGTATTAAACAAGCAGCAGATCCAGTTATAAGAGAACTGTGCAGCCACCCAGTTGACCAATGAGCCATAAATGTGTTATTGGTCTTGGGGACTGAGAAGAAAGAATTAGGGCTAATACAGCTGCGTGGTGAAGTGACCCATAATAGTGTACGCCATCAGTTTTGTACTGTTCGACCCTGGTGCTTGCAATGAATATCCAAAGCAGCAGTATCTGTTTCTAAATACAGCATCTGGGACTTTTTTGGTCTGTGCTCGGGGAATGGGTCACGGGGTGAATATTTGAGATAATAAGGGAACTAACCGGTGGTTTGGATAGAGTGGGAGTACTGAGGGTCCATGGCAGGTAGCGATGTCTGTAGGTTGGGCCCTACCTGGAAAGGGTCACAGAGTCACAGAGTGGTTGAGGTTGGAATGGACCTCTGGAGATCATCTAGTTCAATCCCCCTGCTCAAGCATGATCATCTAAATCATGTTGCACAGGATCGTGTCCAGGTGGGTTTTGAATATCTCCAGAGAAGGAGACTACACAACCTCTGTGGGCAACTTGTGCCAGCGCTCTGTCACACTCACATTAAGGAAATTTTTCCTCATATTCAGATGGAATTTCCTGTGTTTCAGTTTCTGCCCATTGCATCTTGTCCTGTCGCTGAGCACCACTGAAAAGAGTCTGGTTCCATCCTCTTGACACCCTCCCTTAAGATATTTGTATACATTGATAAGATCCCTCTCGGTCTTCTCTTCTGCAGGCTAAACAGGCCCAGCTATTTCAGCCTTTCCTCACAAGAGAGATGCTTCAGTCCCCTGATCATGTTCATAGCCCTCTGCTGGCCCCTCTCCAGGAGCTCCACCTCTCTCTTGTACAGGGGATGCCAGAACTGGACACAGTACTCCAGATGTGGCCTCACCAGGGCTGAATAGAGGGGCAGAATCACCTCTCTCGATCTGCTGGCAACACTCTTCCTAATGCACCCCAGGATACCATTGGCCTTCATAGCCACAAGGGCACATTGCTGGCTCATGGTTAACTTGTTGTCTACCAGGACTCCCAGGTCCTTCTCCCCAGAGCCACCTTCCAGGAGGTAAATCCTCAACCTGTACTGGTGCATGGGGTTATTCCTTCCCAGGTGAAGGACCCTACACTTGCCTTTGTTGAAATTCATGAGGTTCCTCTCTGCCCAACTCTCCAGCATGTCGAGGTCTCTCTGAATGACAGCACATCCTCCTGGTGTATCAGCCACTCCTCCCAGTTTTGCATCACCAGCAAACTTGCTGAGGGTGCACTCTATTCCTTCATCCAGGTCATTGATGAGTAAGTTGAACAAGACTGGACCCAGTACTGACCCCTGGGGGACACCACTAGCTGCAGACCTCCAGCTAGACTGAGCCACTGACCACAACCCTCTGAGCTCTGCCATTCATCCAGTTCTCAATCCACCTCACTGTCCACTCACCTAACCCACACTTCCTGAGCTTACCTATGAGGATGTTGTGGGAGACGGTGTCAAAAGCCTTGCTGAAGTCAAGGCAGACAACATCCACTGCTCTCCCCTTATCTACCCAGCCATTCCATCGTAGAAGGCTATCAGATTGGTTAAGTATGATTTCCCCTTGGTGAATCCATGCTGACTACTCCTGATCACCTTCTTTTCCTCCACATGCTTAGAGATGACATCCAGGATGAGCTGCTCCATCACCTTTCCAGGGATGGAGGTGAGGCCGACTGGCCTGTAGTTTCCTGGGTCATCCTTCTTGCCCTTTTTGAAGACTGGTGTGACATTGGCTTGCTTCCAGTCCCCAGGCACCTCCCCTGCTCTCCATGACCTTTCAAAGATGATGAAGAGTGGCCTAGCAATAACATCCACCAGCTCCCTCAGCACTCGAGTGTGCATTCCATCCAGGCCCATGGATTTCTGTGTGTCAGGTTTGCCTAGATGATCTCTAACCCACTCTTCCTCATCAAAGGGAGAGTCTTCCTTTCTCCAGACTTTCTTTCTTGTCTCCAGGGTCTGGGATTCCTGAGGGCTGGCCTTAGCAGTAAAGATTGAAGCAAAGAAGGCATTCAGTAACTCTGCCTTCTCTGTATTCTTCGTCACCAGGGCACCCACCCCATTCAGCAGCAGGCCCACATTTTTCCTAGTCTTCCTTTTGCTACTGATGTATTTGAAGAAGCCCTTCTTGTTGTCCTTGACATCTCTTGTCAGATTTAATTCCAAATGGGCCTTAGCCTTCCTTGTCGAATCTCTGCATACTCTGAAAATGTTCCTATATTCCTCCCAAGTGGCCTGTCCCTTTTTCCACATGTTGTATACTTCCTTATTCCATTTGAGTTTTGCCAGGAGCTCCTTGCTCATCCATGCAGGTCTCCTGCCCTCTTTGCTTGACTCTTTACTTGTAGGGATGCACTGATCTTGAGCTTGGAGGAACTGATGATTAAGTATCGACCAGCTCTCTTGGACCTCCCATGCCTTCTAGGGCCCTAACCCATGGTATTCCTCCAAGTAGGTCTCTGAAAAGGCTAAAGTTTGCTCTCCTGAAGTCCAGGGTTGCAATCCTACTAATTGCCCTGCTTCCTCCATGCAAGATCCTGAACTCCACCATCTCACGGTCACCATGGCCAAGGCTGCCCCCAACCTTCACATGTCCAACCAGTCCTTCTTTGTTTGTTAGTACAAGGTCCAGCAGCACACCTCTCCTTGTCGGCTCCCCCGCCACCTACATCAAAAAGTTATTATCAGTGCTCTGCGGGAACCTCCAGAGTGTTTGTGCCTAGTAGTGTTGTCTTTTTAGAAGATACCAGGGTGGTTGAAGTCCCCTACGACAACCGGGGCCTGTGATCATGAGGCTGTCACCCACAACACTGTCACCCACAGCAGTGTCACAAACACCCACAACAGAGTGCCAAGAGGATGGGAAAGGGTTGTTCTAGGGAAAACAGGGAGGGCATGGGAACACAGAAAGTGAGAGGGTTTTGAAACAAGTAGGGAGGTGTGGTTTGGGCCTCAGAGGACGCATACCCATACAGTGTGTTGCATTTCCTACTGGGATTTCCCAAACACAACAGTGTCTGTATACTTCTCACAGTCCAGTATTTCTGGGAAGTGACCAACTGGACAGACCATGCATAGTAAATTTGATTTGTTCCAGAAATTTGTACATCTTTGGGTTTCTCAGCTATATGGCAGCAGTTGCTGCTTTTGTGCAGTGACCCTGAAATCACAAATAAATGTGCGTTAAGAAAGAACAAAAGACATACAGTGTCTACTTCAGTGTTGTTGAAAGAGGAAATAGTTTACGTGACAACATTTAACTAGTTGTCTTCACATGAAGTGTCTGATATACTCAGGTTTGTTCATGGAAAAGATTTTCTTATCTTAATAAAATACGTTTGTGCCATCAAACACAATAGAATGCAGTATTAAGAAAGCCTCATTGCACTACTTTAATTATTCATCTAGTATGTGAAACCCTATTTCTACTATTAATAACTGCACTTACAATACATTGGTTTACAGGCAGTGGTACTTAGTATAGTATTAATTATAGTGCATTGCCAAGCAGGCAGGGCAGTGTTCATATAAGCAGCTAGATGAGCAACAAAGCATAACCATAAAAGGAAAATATTCTATAGAATTGACATAACACATCGCCCTTATGACAGAATTCCCAGCATAGCTACATACTAGGAAGAAAAGCAGAAATCCTATGTGATAGCTGTATACCTCTCTGCTTTTGGTCTAATCTTAGCCCAGTTTTTACAACCTGCCTCCAGAGATATTACTCGAGCTCATTTCAAGTAGTTAACCAAATAGCTACAACTTTTATTTTATTGGCAAGTGTCACTTGCGTTGTATTGGAGAGCTGCACATGTAGAACAGGAGGAATTTGGGGAGTAGTCGCTCTGAGGGAGTCAATTTGCCATTTGTGGTCTAGGAAGTTCCTATAGGTAAGCAATTAGTAGTAGAAGAGCTTTTGCTTTGACTGATGACTCTTATAGGCAGCTACTCTTATATTGTGTGATTCCACAGAGATATTTTTATATCTGGCAAGCAAATGTGATTAAACACAGCAGCAACTCTACTGTGGAATATCACAGAATCACAGAAGGTAGAGGGTGGAAGAGAGCTCCTGAGATCATCTAGTCCAACACCTCTGATCAGCTAAGGTGAGGTAGAGAAGGTTGCCCAGGACCATGTCTAGATAGGTTTTAAATATCTCCACAGATGGAGAGAGACTCCACAACCTGTCTGGGCAATCTGTTCCTATATCTGACCACCCTCACAGTAAATTTTTTTTTTCTTGTGTTCTGACTGAATTTCCTGTTTTTTGATTTATGCCCATTGCCTCTTGTCCTGTCACTGGGCACCACTGAAAAAAGTCTGGCTCCTTCTTCTCCATTCACTCCCATCAGGTATTTATATATATTGACGAGATCCCCCTGAGCCTTATCTTCTCAAGCCTAAGCAGTCCCTCAGCCTCTCCTTGTATGACATGCTTCAAACCCTTCATCATCTTTGTGGCCCAGTGCTGGACATGCTCCAGTAAGTCCATGTCTTCCTTGAGCCCAGAACTGGACCCAGTACTCTAGATGTGGCCTCACCAGCAGTGAGTAGAGAGGAAGGATTATCTCCGTCAATATGCTGGCAATGCTTTTGCTAATGACGTCTCGTTGGCCTTCACCACAAGGGTATATTGCTGGCTCGTGTTCAGTTTGTTGACTCCCAGATCCTTTTCTGCAATGCTGCTCTGCATCTGGTTGGCCACTATCATATACTCATGCATGGGGTTACTCCTCTGAAGATGTAGGACTCAGCACATTCCCTTTGTTGAACTTCATGAGGTCCCTATTTGCCCAGTTCTCCAGCCTATCCAGGTCCCTATGAATGGCAGCACAGCCCTCTGGTGTATCTGCCACTCCTCCCAGTTTTGTGTTGCCCACAGACTTGCTGGTGATGGAATCTGCGCCATTGTTCAGGTCATTAATAAAGATGTTGAACAGTATTGGTGTCAGTATTGACCCCCAGAGTATACCTCAAGTGATTTGCCTCCAATTGGACTTTGTGCCGTTGATTGCAATCCTGTGGGCCTGGTCTTTCAGACAGTTTTCGATCTAGCCCACTGCATAGCTATTTAACCTCTGCTTGGTCCACTTATCTATGAGGATATTTTGGGAGGTAGTGTCAAAAGCCTTACTAAAGTCAAGGTAAACAACATCCACCACTCTCCCCTCACCTACAAAACAAGGCACTTCATTGGAGAAGGCTATCAGGTTGGTTAAGCTTAATTTCCTATTTGTAAATCCATGTTGATTAATCCTGATTGCCTTCATGTGCTTCACATGTCTGGAAATGCTTTCCAGGATTAGTTGCTGCATCACCTTCCTGCGTATTGAGGCTAGGCTAACCAGGCTGTATTTCCACAGATCCTTCCTCTTGTCCTACTTGAACATCAGAGACATATGAGACACATTTGCTTCTTCTCTGTTCTCAGGAACATCCACCAGTCACCATGACTTTGCAAAGACAATCGAGGGTGGCCTCGCAGTGACAGCCAGCTCCCTCAGCACTTGTGGATACAATATATCAGGCCCNACTGTTGGATACAATATATCAGGCCCCATTGGCTTAAGTATGCCCAGTTTAAGTGCTCCCTGACACTGTTCTCCTTCTCCAAGGGTAAGTCTTCCTTGTTCCAGACTTTGCCTCTGGTCTCAGGGGCCTGGGATATTCTAATATTATTCATTATTCTACATATAAAAATAAATAAATATATTACATTTACTTATTATAAACAT
>VXAL01006994.1:123735-144416 GCA_013399475.1 Chauna torquata
CCTGAGATCATCTAGTCCAACACCTCTGATCAGCTAAGGTGAGGTAGAGAAGGTTGCCCAGGACCATGTCTAGATAGGTTTTAAATATCTCCACAGATGGAGAGAGACTCCACAACCTGTCTGGGCAATCTGTTCCTATATCTGACCACCCTCACAGTAAATTTTTTTTTTCTTGTGTTCTGACTGAATTTCCTGTTTTTTGATTTATGCCCATTGCCTCTTGTCCTGTCACTGGGCACCACTGAAAAAAGTCTGGCTCCTTCTTCTCCATTCACTCCCATCAGGTATTTATATATATTGACGAGATCCCCCTGAGCCTTATCTTCTCAAGCCTAAGCAGTCCCTCAGCCTCTCCTTGTATGACATGCTTCAAACCCTTCATCATCTTTGTGGCCCAGTGCTGGACATGCTCCAGTAAGTCCATGTCTTCCTTGAGCCCAGAACTGGACCCAGTACTCTAGATGTGGCCTCACCAGCAGTGAGTAGAGAGGAAGGATTATCTCCGTCAATATGCTGGCAATGCTTTTGCTAATGACGTCTCGTTGGCCTTCACCACAAGGGTATATTGCTGGCTCGTGTTCAGTTTGTTGACTCCCAGATCCTTTTCTGCAATGCTGCTCTGCATCTGGTTGGCCACTATCATATACTCATGCATGGGGTTACTCCTCTGAAGATGTAGGACTCAGCACATTCCCTTTGTTGAACTTCATGAGGTCCCTATTTGCCCAGTTCTCCAGCCTATCCAGGTCCCTATGAATGGCAGCACAGCCCTCTGGTGTATCTGCCACTCCTCCCAGTTTTGTGTTGCCCACAGACTTGCTGGTGATGGAATCTGCGCCATTGTTCAGGTCATTAATAAAGATGTTGAACAGTATTGGTGTCAGTATTGACCCCCAGAGTATACCTCAAGTGATTTGCCTCCAATTGGACTTTGTGCCGTTGATTGCAATCCTGTGGGCCTGGTCTTTCAGACAGTTTTCGATCTAGCCCACTGCATAGCTATTTAACCTCTGCTTGGTCCACTTATCTATGAGGATATTTTGGGAGATAGTGTCAAAAGCCTTACTAAAGTCAAGGTAAACAACATCCACCACTCTCCCCTCACCTACAAAACAAGGCACTTCATTGGAGAAGGCTATCAGGTTGGTTAAGCTTAATTTCCTATTTGTAAATCCATGTTGATTAATCCTGATTGCCTTCATGTGCTTCACATGTCTGGAAATGCTTTCCAGGATTAGTTGCTGCATCACCTTCCTGCGTATTGAGGCTAGGCTAACCAGGCTGTATTTCCACAGATCCTTCCTCTTGTCCTACTTGAACATCAGAGACATATGAGACACATTTGCTTCTTCTCTGTTCTCAGGAACATCCACCAGTCACCATGACTTTGCAAAGACAATCGAGGGTGGCCTCGCAGTGACAGCCAGCTCCCTCAGCACTTGTGGATACAATATATCAGGCCCCATTGGCTTAAGTATGCCCAGTTTAAGTGCTCCCTGACACTGTTCTCCTTCTCCAAGGGTAAGTCTTCCTTGTTCCAGACTTTGCCTCTGGTCTCAGGGGCCTGGGATATTCTAATATTATTCATTATTCTACATATAAAAATAAATAAATATATTACATTTACTTATTATAAACATTGGTTAGATCATCAAAGCTATATAGGTGTTTAAATTTTATTCAAAATATCCACTTTAGCTAATTTAGGCAATGTTACATTTGACCCTCCAGGTTATTCAGAGTGCCTAAATGAAGTGCCCATCCCTGCTTTCTGGCCTGCAAGCAACCTCAATGTCTCTAAATTGGCAATTTGGTATTCTGTTGTGTCAAGTAGGGAGTGACCAAGAGCTGGCTTGCCACATACCTTAAGGAAGAGTCAAAGAAGGGGCCTAAGGAGATGGGTAGGCTATGAAAGGTAAGACCTGAGTGATGGTGCACTGGCAAAAGAGTAAGACCTTTTTCAGCCATTGGCGGGGGGGGAGGGGGTTTTTGTTGTTGCTATTGCTGGAATCAGATTTACTTTCCTTCCTTTGTTTTCACAGTGCTAGATTCATATCTCTTTATCCACTCAGTGGTCTTAGCACCCTGTAGGTCAGGGGCATTCTGGCTAGGAAGTACGCAGTGATACAGCCTAGTGTTCCAGAAACTCACATTCCCCAGCCATGTACCAAAAGAGACTTTTGTGAAAATGAACATTTTGAGTACATTTGTCTGTCATTTCATAGCCACAAATACAAAAAGCTATTTTTAATCTTATGAAACAATTTTCCTATCTTGCAGCCTGAGCTGCAGAGCAACAATCTACACCCTTCCACAGCCCCACACATTTCTACCGAGGTTATCCAAGGCACTAAAGTCAGCTCACATAAATCAAAGAGCAAGATCAAAGCCAGTACTGGAAAGACTCAAGCTATCAGTTATGATGGAGTATAATAAATAGAAGACCCAGTGACGTTTCATTTTATACTATACATGTAATTGCTGTGACTCAGTGAAATGTCACTATCAAAAAGTGATGTGGCTGTTCTGAAAAACAAGGCTGTTTGTTTATTTTTGCCCCTTGTGAATTGTCATATCTTTCTAAAACCCTAAGCTTCTTTCTGAGATGTTGTTTCTTCTTCTCCCAACAACAAGTAGTTTGTTTGTGAACTGTCCTTCTAATTAGAAAAACAAGCCACAGATGGTCTTGCAGGAGATTTAAATTCCGTAACTAAGCCTCTACTCACTGGAAAGAGACCTCACTGGAGAAGACCAAAGAAGAACTGCCACATCTCAGCTGTTTATCAGCAGGCCTTCAATCACTCCTGTGCTCTGGGACCAGATATGATAACAATACCGCAAATAGGCTGCTCCTGTTCTCCATAGTATGTCGTGGTTACATTCCCAAGGTCCTCCCTCATGATTTCTGAAGCTTAAATCTGTGCATGGCCTGACTCTACCCTGGGCCACACTCACAGCGCTAGGATATGCTTCATCCCACAAACACTCCAATTCCTTTTTTTTTTTTTTTGGTTATTTACAGTGCAAGTTACTGCTAATATGTGTTAAATTTTTGCAAGATGGCTATACTCTGAGGTGCCTGGTCAGTTTGATGTGCATTATAATCATTTCAAAGAAAAAAATGGCAGTGGCGAACTCAGGCCTAAAAAGAACATATGTTTAACACAGATGGTATGTATTCAAATGCTTGTACAGTTGAATCTACTTTTAAAGACTACAAATATAGCCACCTTTTACATATACTGTAAGAAAGTCAGATTCCCAGATTTCCATTTGCACATCAAAACAGTTATATTATAGCCAGGCGTCACGCATACGATGAAATTGCTCTGTTTAAAAACAAAACCAGATTGCTATAATAAGATCCCATTGTATCTGTGAAATTAATCTGTCTTAATACTAAGGAATAGCATCTGTTTTTAATGGAACAAAATACTTCAACCAGTATAGCAAATAACACTGTAAAGCTTCTGAACTTTCCATAGAAGATATTCCTTGGTAAAGGTGACATAGGCTTCCCATGTTTGCACACTGAAGACTGATTCAGACTTTTTCGAAGAGAGAGTAGTTGGATTGGCTTCACACTGAGAAAATGAAATGTTTAAAGATATGTATACATATACAAAGACAACTTTAATTTGAAGTTGTAAAGAGGAAGTGCTAATGAAACAAGGCACAGAAAAGTAAATACTGAAAGAATGTCTTCTCTGCTTCCTTTATACCTTTTACCAGACAGAGCTTTTTATAGAACTGTGCCATAGGTCCTTGATAACATAAATTATTATTCGTTTTGAGCATTATCACAGATACATGTCTTGAAGGATATTTGTAACCCTAGGATGAAATTATTTCTCATCTGACCACAATCCATACCATCTTCAGAAGAAAGGTTACATCACTGTGAGCAGTAACTGGCTACTGAGTCTGATAGACTTTTTAATAGGATGCCAGACTAAAAGGCTGTTCAGAACATTTACGGTAGGCTTTTGCTAAGATCTGTTTACCTGATTTCCTGCATAGGAAACCTGATACCCATACACACCGTACATGAAAATGAAGTTAGGTCCTTCAGGTGCGAAGTGTGAATGCTTTACAGCAGCCCTGCCGATGCAAAAACTATCACACTTAACATTACTCTGACATGTTGTCCCACTGTAGTCAATTAGATTACTGCAATTACCATGCACAACTGTTTGCAGGATTGGAGGCTGCTAATAATGGAAACAAAAAGAAGAAACTTAGAGGATGGAAGTCATTTTAAGGGACAGTTTATATTTAAATTGCTTGAAAACAACAATGTTTATATCCTTCCATTTTAAATGAAATACACAATTGGTTTTCAAATAGACTATACTTCAGAACCAGCAGCATTTCCTACTCCAAGCACTTGCAAAGATTTTAATGTTTTATGAGTGTGGAGTTATTTCTAAACTTTTTTGAGTGCTTGAGATATTTTGTTCTTGAAAATGGAAGTGAATTAAACAGTGTGTTCAAAGAGGCTGTTCAAAGTCACATTGAAACAATTTGTATCAAACGAAGAGCTCACAATGAAAGGAACAGCCAGTAAGTACAAAAACACAAACCATTTAAAAACAAAGTAAATGGAGCCAACATTTTATCATCACTATTAGACAATCAGAAGGAACTTAAATGAGTGCTTTCTTTTACTACCATTGTCCATGGTTTGACTAACTTCCCCTGTGACATTGCTTTTACCAGCCCTTCTCTCCTTTCTCTTCTCCTAACCCCAAGACTTTGCCTCCAGAGTGGAATGTTGCGAGCTATGCCACACAGGCACATTCATCCTGGAACTGGTTTACCCCAACATCCTCACAAGCAGTATAAACAAAATTGGAAAAAGGTCCCAGAATAAAAGCATTCACACCAGTATGACATCATTTGGATAAAGTTTCATGACTAATTACATTGCAATTTTTTTTCCTTGTGTGAGAGCTGACTCCTGTCAATTCTTCTGGAACCAGTCCCCTGCGTTGGGTTTCATTTCACCTACTTTTACATGTTTAGCAGACAAATATCAAAGTGCAAGTTATTCAGTCTTACCACCCTTAGCAGTTAATAAAGAAAGATATGTATGGTGGAGAGTATCAGTGGGTATCCCCTAGTATCATCTTGAGTACCATTTTTGAATGGCATGGCTCACCTTCATCAGAGGCCTAATTATATGTACACCTGTGAGGGAGGTGGTGATGACTAACTTGGAATTACCATCTGTTTTGGAAATCATATCAGGTTTAAAGTATCTAAATTTAGGAGAACCTGGAGAGCGTCCTAGAAGCTCCTTCTGAAACAGGCATCTAGGGCTCATTTCAGTTAGTTCAGATGTTTCCCTAGACCTAAGTGTCCATTTCAAATGCATGCAGGTATCTGAGATATCTGTGCTGGCTGGCAGATACAGTACAGACCTGTTTGTCCTACTTGTTTTGGTAGGGGCAGCTGTAAGCCAGATGGCACAGCCTAGGGCATCTCAACTGGCATTAGACATCTACATTTAGACAGCTGAATCATGTTCTGAGCAACTTGTCTTCTGAATTTCTCTCTGGATACCGTTGACTAAATCTCTGTTGACAGTAGTATGAACTTAGATGAATGGTCTGTATGTGACACCTAAGTGTCACCAAAATTTAGGCATCTTAGTCTCTAACTGAATCCTGCCTATCACTTTCTAAACACAGTTTAGGGTGAGATTCGTTCAGTCGTTCAGTTTGATCTTGAGTGCTAAGCTCACATTGACTGTCTGCCTCTGCGTCTAATCACTTTTCCTGTAGTCTCTGTATTTTTCGCACCTTGACCACTACTTACTGCTGCTAAAATGAGTTTGTTTTATCCTCCTCTTTAATGGTATCTCAGAAAATATTTGTCTTCCCACATTTATGTTTTCGCTCATGTCCTCTGTGCCGTTCAAATTTTAGCTCTAACTATATCCCTTGAGAATAAAACTGCATCTGCATATCTGCATAGGTGAGAAATGGCATCAAAGCATGATTTTAGCCTTTTTACCAGGCTCAGGTCAATGCCCACAGATGCAGGAAATGTGGTGAAGCCTGGCCTTTGGACAGACATTCTGCTATTGATATAAATGTGTGGCTTTCATGATGAAATCATGCCATTCAAAAAGCATAATAAAGATAAACAGTACATTTTTCTGCACTAAACTAGCATAAGTAAATCACAGTGTGGGGAAGGTGGATGAATATGTTGCTGACCACTGCCTTGCATGTGTCTTTGTTTATGATTTTTCAATGTAACAACTGTTCCACATGCATTATCTGACTTTCAAAATCTGTCCCCTCGCCTTCCAACCCTAAAATCAGCAAAGACAGAGTTTTAACTTGGTGTTGCCTTGCCTTCTGGCTGCTTCTCAACACTAGACTCTGCACCTCTATCAGTCCTCTCTCACATAAGCATTCTTTCTTATTTTTATTTATTACCTGTTTCTGCAACTCTGACCTCCGTTCCACCATGCATATAAATTAAAAACTACTAACCTGTATACATAGTTTAAATAGAAAGATACGTAAAGTCAGTAAAGCCTAAAAAGTCATTATTTCCTCCGTTCTTCCACCAAAAAAAGTTTCTTTCTTTTTTCTTTTTTAAATCAAGCATTGTTTCGTGCTTTAGGTCTAATCTTGCAAATGCATGCACACATGAGAAAACTTAATCATATCACAGCTATCATTTGAAATCAAAGAGATCATTCACAGGTGTTTGCAAGATTATATTTTTTGACTCCTTAGATCCACCTTATTTGTCTGCAAAGTGCTATGTGCATTTTGACTGCAGATCAGCACCTCCAAGTCTTATCTTACAAAACTGTCATTAGTGGAAAGGACCTTTGGCTGAGCAACAGCAGGTTAAGAAAAAAAAAAAAGAAAATGATATGCAATAGTTGTTATTTCTAATCAGCCTTGATGTGAACAAATGGATTTTATTCTCTTTTCTAGCAGCTGGCAGTTTCACCTTGTGACTACTTGTCTTATATAGTTAGCAGAACAGAATGGTAGCTTTACTTGTGAAGTTATTGTAAATGTTATTCATAGCAAGCTAATTTGTTGTTGTTCTGCTAAAGCGGAACTCTTGTTTCTCAAGGGCATTTACTCATTGTGATTGTGAACTGTTGCATTCACATTTTATGTCTGGTTAATCTAGTGAGCGCCGTAACCTGACTTGTCCTCTTTGAGAGAGCAGAGTGATCACAACTCAGTCTCAAAGGATGGGGTTACAGCCTGAAGTCTCTCAGAACAGAAAAATAGATGGTATTTACCCCAGTAAAATCACTGATGTTATACCACTGAAATTTGACTCAGTACCAAGCAGTCATGAAAGACTCCTGGTATAAAAGGAAAACCAAAACAAAACCAAGAAAAAACCTCTTGCAGAAAATTCCTGTTGTATGAACATATCAATTCACACAGAAAGAAAAAGAAGGCCTGTGAGGGTGCCACAAATATCTTGAGAGCTTTCCTGTGATTTGAAACACACTGCAAAAACTCTCCTGTTAAGCAAAGCAATTGCCTATAGAAATTCTCAGACCCCATTGGAATAAAACCTATTATCTTTATTCAAGAAAGAGGCCACTGCTTAGTGATTTCATCCCTCGTATAACTACGTAAAGCTGACTTGCATGGCTTTGGGTCTGCATGCCGTGTGACTGCATGCTATAGAAGCAGGAACTGAAATGCAGGCGTGAGGCCAGAACAAACGAGCGAGCGAGCGAGACGCTGCCGCAGAGCAGGCAGCTACACCCAAAGCTCAGGAACCAGATCCTAACGCCAGAGAATATGCTGGATGAGAGGCTCCTCTGGCCCTCCTTTATTCCAGTGGTGGGGTTTTTTTTGCTTCGTGAATGGGTTTTTCAGTCCACTTCAGCAGAAGTCGCACAGCAGCAGCACATGTGCCAGTACGGGTGGCCCTGCACTCACTTCCACACTGAGAAACCGAGACTATGGGCCGGCTGTTGCGGACCAGCTAGCCAGGCGGGATTGTCCTCACACTCAATGAAAGCATGAAGTAACTGATTTTTAAATAAGTAAGCATGCTGAGTTTACTTTAAGCTGAAATAGCTAAGAATAATAGCAAGTATTCATTTAACCTTCACTGGTTCTGAGCCCAAGGGTTTGGCGTTAAAGAAATCATAAATGTTTATGTCCTGTGACAGACATTTCAGGAGTGTCCAGACTGCACGTAGAAGGGAGCTAACTGTAGCTGCTAAAGTTTAGAAATAACCTGCGTGCTCCTCACTAATCCGTCAGAGCCAAGGGCTTGACAAAGTCTTTTTGACTGCGCGTCTGGGCTCCAGCCGGCAGCGCCACATTACACGAGCCTGCGTGTAACCTAACTGCTTTCAGCTGGCTGGCAGAAAAAAACCCTTGAAAATATCGTTCCCAGCATTTTCTTCTCCCAGCTCAGGATAACAGAAGTGACAATGGTTACATGATGTTAATGGGATATTTATAACCAGCCCATTAACTAATCTAAATAGCAGCCTCGTGCATGTGGTTCTTGCCCCCTTCCAGCGTGTTTCCCAGGCTGGGGCTAAAAAGCCTGGTTCAGGAAGGATGGGTTTGGTGTAAAGAGTAAATTCATGCCTAAACTCAGAGTTAAGCCAGGCCCAAGCACCCCCTGCCCTTCACAGCTTGTCTTCAACCCACACAGTGGATGTGAAGCAATTTTGGGCTCACTGCATGGTCAGACCCGTGTTCAAATGGCAGTGAAGGAATATCTACAGAATTTTGGTCTTAAATCAATTCTTTCTTCATATATCTCCAGGTTCACTGTGACTGGAACATCTGTTTTTCATGCTGCAACCATTCCTGTTCCTGTTAAATTAGCAGGAGAGAACAGTCCATCTTCATCAGTATCATTTTGGGTTGATTTTGTACGAAGCCTGACGATCCCATCTTTTCTAATCAGTGTTTTATTATCTAGAGGCATTTTCTACCAAGCTGGATTTATTTGGCTAAACCCATGATCCTTTCCATCATGTCCACTAGACTGTGCCCCACTGTACAGCTGCACAGACCCACAGAACTTGGAGTAGGAAAAGGATTCAAAGTCCAGGACCAAGCTGCACCTAGAACTCAATGAAATAACGTCAAACAAAAGCAGATTTCATTCACTGAGTCACAGAATGGCTGAGGTTGGAAGAAAGCTCTGGAGGTCATCTGGTCCAACCACCCTACTAAAGCAGGGCCACCTAGAACACGTTGCCAGGACCGTGCCACCTCTTTTAGCTACAGCATTTTTTAGTAAGATGGTACCATCGTAGCAAAAATAGGATTTTACAACAAGCACACAAGCATAGAGTTTGCTTTTTTTTTCCCCCATCCAGCACAATGAAGATCCAAGGACCTTTTCCAGTCCTATGTTCCTTAATAAGCAAATATTTCTCCTTTGCTCCAGGATGGTGATTTTTTTCTGTGACATCAGCATGGGCTCCTTCACTTCACTTGGCTTTTATTTTTGGCATATATGACAAAACTTAGCAGATTCGTCAGTGCAAAATACAGATACAGAATGAAGCACTGTTCAAGACATTTGCCTTCCAAATTTCCAGGAAATTTCAGGCCTATTAGTTTTGTGGTTTTTTTTTTTCTTTTCTTTTCTTTTTTTTTTTAGCTACTCTGTTTTGCCACCCAGAGTATTTCATGCAGGCAATATTTTGTTCCCAGACAGCATGTGTTCTTTCAGAACCCACCGTGAGCCAAGGGCTCTGACAGAGGTCTGCTTTGTCTAGCATGCAGGTAATGATCAGCATTGTGTAACTTGAGCTTTTGCATAACACAGAAAAACCAGTTTCAGTAGTGTATGCTTCTTAAAGGCATAGCTAAATTCTCTTGATGAAACCTTTAATTTAAGAGGATTGACCCAAACAATGTGGACCTTGGGATTTTAGAAGTAAACTATTAAATGTTACCTCATTTAATAGTCATTAGATTTCCACAGAGGCTAAAAGAATAACTTTATGTAGTTGCTTTTGTGTTAGCAAGCAATTCCAAACAATACGTATAACTTAAAATTTTACATATTGGCATAAATATGTCTATTATAGAAGCATCTTTCCTTAGTACATTTCTGGACTGCCCCAGGTATCTGAATTAATTCAAGTCAGGTGGCTCAGCTGTGCAGGTTACCTCTTTGTCAGGGTGAAGATGGACAGACTTTCGTTCATCTATTCTCTGTCTCTTCTTTAATTAGCGGCTCTAAGTCATTTAAAATTTCACCAATATTTCTTTTCCTAATGAACTCACACATTTAGGATATGTAAGCAAATACGCCCAAAGGGATGGTAGGAGCTTCCCTTCAGACCACCTCAATACTGGGAAAGTCTTTGGGAAAGCTTATAAATGTAGAGGTGCTGCATTTAAAGGGCAACTAAGTGCCTTATTTTATGGTAGCTACTTGGATCCAGGGGCTAGAGCCACTCCTCAGCTTTGCTGCAATTTACAACACTGAAACATAGTAAAACTCCATAGCAAGGCATCCCATCTGTGCTGCTGTTTCATCTCTTTTTAATGACAGTGAGATGCAGTACAAGCGTACAGCGCTGCACAACAGGGAGATACATGGCTCATCTGAGAATAAGAGCCTGAACAGGGAATCCTCTCCTCTCTGAGACCGCAGAAAAAAAGGAGCATGCTTTCTGAATGAGGGGAGGTACAAATGTATTAAAAATGCATCTACTCATTACAAAGGCATCCTTTAGGTAAGATTCAGCCTATGTTACTTAGTGAAATGAAGTAGGAAGAAAATGTTTGTTTTCATTTTATGTATTTTGCTTGATGGTTTGTTTTCAGTTTGCACGTGCTTCCTTTATATCGGATACTGCATTCATGCACAAGCATTTCTATTTCCTGCATCTTTGCATTACAAGGGTATTTCTCTGTCCCATAAGATTTGACTTCAAAATCTGTTTCCAACATGACACTGTGTGGTTGGATGTCAATTGCTTCTTGGTGAAGCTCTCATAGGTTTGCACTTACCCCATGCACCTTACAACAAATAACAACACCCTAATTGACCGTCACTGTGATCAGATTTTTTTTTAACCTCTTCATCTTTTTCTCACCTACCATATCCTTGCTCACCACCCTTTGTTCAGTTCCTCAAAATCACAGGCATCTGCACAACCTTGATTACAAGCTCGGCAAAATTTGAAATCTCTGGCTAATGGCAGCTGGATGGTGCATAGGTGGAGAGCTTATTTTCTCTTAACCCCACTCCAATCCATTGTTTTTTTCGCTCAACAGGGTAGAACTCAGCTGCCTTATCTCACTGAAGCACAGATGCAGCCTGTATCTGAGATCAGCTAAAGCTACATACACATATCCATAGGCATCCATGTATACCACATATGTACACAAGTAGGAAACCAGAAGGGGTCAATTCAGCATCCATCCCATATATTCCCCTGTGGTCAAGCAGCATTTAGGGAACTTGCACAAGCCTCAGGGGGCTGATTCTACCCAGGAAAGGTAGGTCAGGGCCAAAAGAGGTGGTTGTTTTCACAAGCCAGTACAGAAATTTCCAAGGTGGAATGGAGAACAACTGTAGAGCTTATAAGTCTGGAGAATCTGAAGCCAGTGGAAAATCCTTGAGAAATGGCCTTGAATTACAACAGTTCCTATAGTTGCTGTGGTTTACACCCAGCAATGTGTCAGTGGCTGGAACGCGGTCAGTAATGGAGAGAGCACACCTTTCCCTGCCTCCCCCTGCCTCCCTATTCCTCAGAGGACTCAAGAGTCTCTTATTCTGAACCTCTAGTGCTAAGTTAATAAAAATAAAAATCAATGATTAACTACACATGTTAGGTTTTACTTATTGCAGCATTTAAAAATGCTGAGAACGCAATTTCTCAACCTGTGGGTTGAAGCAGCTGGTGGGAAGGGGGGCAGAAGCAGTAGAGCAAAAAAAGAGCTGCAGCAGCCGCACTGTGCCACAGGCATCATACCCTGGTGGGAAGGCTACAGATGGGGTGTGCAGCAGAGATATCAAGGGCTATCAAAGCATCCTACGTCTCTACACAGGAATGATGGTTACTGTCTTTCAATATTTTCTTTTTCCTAGAAAGTTGATGAGGAAAGGAGACATGGGTTTTGCAACTTGGACACCAGTCCTCTAAGGAAAAGATAAAGACTGGCCAGAAAATCATGCTGGGGAAGGAATGACAACATAGCACAACAGCACTGATCAAACCAAGGATAAGCTAGAAGGGTGAGATCAAATTTGGAGGGGCTTCACAGAACATTATTGTTTTTCAGAGTGCTACACTTTCCATTTCTGTCTGTTTGATTTACTCTCTTCCACAGTCCCTGCTCTACATTTATCCAGAAACCAGAGCTTCCCCAGCTAACAAGGAAAAGTATCTTGGTAAGTAGTGGCTCAGGAAGGTTGTGGCACCAGTGTTGTGGTCTAAAGCAGTGCGTCTGTGGGATCCCACTGACTGAATAAGGTGTCAGATACCCCTTCTGAACCTGAAACCCTTTTCTATGAACAGCAATGTTGTCAAAGTTCAAGGGTCTTAGAAGCACACAGGCTTTTATGTTCCATTTACAATGTGCTCAGCGAGAAGCAGCTAAAAGATGATATGATAGGTGTTGCACAGCACAGGAAGCAGTGAGCGCAGATAATACTAAAATAAACATTGAAAGCACATTTGGGGAAATCACAGATACAATTAGTATGTTGAGGTTGAAAGGGATCTCTGGAGGCCTTGTCCATGTGTTAAATGTTCTGTAGGAACTACCTTAGGAACACTTAGAAAAAGGGCTTCAATTCTTTAGGTGGCAACATTAAACATTTTTAATGGGAGTTTGCAAAACTGTGAGTACTAGTACCAGTTACACCTGGGTGAAGATTTAGGTGGGGTAACAACAGAGACCTTATAATAGTCATAGAAAGTGATGATAAGAGAGTTGTCATGTCAGAGCTCATTTTGGTGGACAGGAGAGTAGTCACTGCTGATTTAGAATATTTATGCTTTGTTGCATACTAATGACCATGATCTGGTTAAACTTAGTTGACTGAAGTACTGGTACTAACCAGTATTACATTTTGTCAAGCTTTAAATGGCTATTTTTTAATGCTTAGACTAATTAGCAGCATAATAGACAGGGATTTATATTTAAAGGTAGAAGTGTTTTAACAAACACTCCAGGAAATGTTTAAGAACTACTTCTTAGAAACTAAGCAAGAAACTGTGGATGAACAACAATGAACAATGCAATGGATTTGAAAAAAAAAAAAAAAAGGTGCAGAGCAATAAAGAAATCCTCAGAAAAAAATATTTAAAATCTGGAAAGGAAAGAAAAATGTCAGTGATGATTGGTTTTAACTTTAAAAAGGAAGGAGACAGTGGAAGCTTTAGGAACCACTGAAATGTCACCAGTCACACCAAACAACCAATAAAGTTTAAAATGATAACAGAGATTTAAAACAAGAACACCACATTAGAAACAAAGTGTACTCTTTAAGTCACACTCAAGTCCACTACAGGATACTGGTGGTGAACTGTAAAAAATGATTAAAAAAAAAAAAAAAGCAGAACTCTTAGTTGGGTTCTTTGTTTCATATTTGAGAGGAAGCACTGAAATACAGTCACCCATACTGTGTTGATAAAGTTGCCATTCACAGTAAAAAATGAGCAACAGCATCTACTATATATTATATAAAGAAGAAATTCTTCACTCAGAGGGTGGTGAGGCACAGGAACAGGTTGCCCAGAGAAGGTGTGGATGCCCCATCCCTGGAAGTGTTCAAGACCAGGTTGGATGGGGCTTTGAGCAACCTGACCTAGTGGAAGGTGTCCCTGCCCATGGCAGGGGGGTTGGAACTAGGTGATCTTTAAGGTCCCTTCCAACCCAAACCTTTCTGTGATTCTACGATGCTATTCTATGATATTTAAGCAGTTTTGAGTCAATAATGTACACACTAATTTATGCCAGTGGTCAAGATGCACAGGTCTGGGTTATTGTGCCCAGCCAGGATTTCTCACAAGCACAAAACTGGATGGGAATAACATCACAACGGGAAAAATATTCTTCACGCTCCTATGCCTAGTATTGTTGGTTAGAATCATGGAATCACAAAATAATTCATGCTCAGGAGGCCCCTCGTGCCCCCCTGCCCACAGCTGGCCAGCTGTGAGACCAGACCAGACCAGGCTGCTCAGGGCTTTGCTCTCGGACACCCCCAAGGACGGATCCTGCCCGGGCTCCCCAGGCCGCCCGTCCCTCTGCCTGGTGGCCTTACGCTGCCAGAGGCCTCCCCGCACCCCGCCTGAGCCCCTCTGCTTCCAGCCTGCGCCCGCCCGACCTCGTGTCGGGCCCCGCACGGCCCCGCAGGGCCCAGCTGCCCCCCGGCCCCTCCCGGCAGGCAGGGGTGGCTGCGAGGTGCCCCCCAGGCCGCCCTGCCCCGGCCGGACGGGCTTCGCCGGCCCGGCCTCTGCTCGAGCCTGGGGAGCTCGCCCCAGGCATTGGTATTGGTGCTGAGCTGGGGGCCCAGAGCTGGCCGCAGCGTCCAGGTGTGGTCTGGGGTGAGTGCTGGGCAGAGGGCACAGCCCTGCCCCATCTCCCAGCGGTGCTCCTGCTGACCAAGTCCCGGGTGCTGCTGCACAGCTCACTGCCCCAGGGCCCTTTCCCCAGAGCTGCTCCTCAGCCAGTCGGTCCCCAGCCTCTGTCACTGTAAGGGGTTATTCCTTCCCAGGTACAGCACTTTGTGGTTGGTTTCTCGAATTTCATGAGGTTCCTGTTGGCGCATGCCTCAGCCTGTCTAGATCCCTCTGAATGACAGTCCTTCCATGGAGAGTATTGGCCGGCCACCCTCAACTTGGCATTATCTGCAAATCTGATGAAAGCATGCTCCATGACCTTCTCCAGGTCCCAGGATGGACCCTGCATTACCTGCCCTGTTGCATGCTCTAAGCAAACTGTGACCTGTTGACCATGATACTCTGAGCCTGACCATCTAACCGATTTCTTACCAGTCTGTATGTCCACTCATCCATACCATAATGTCCTAACTAGCATTGTAGGAGACAATGGCAAATGTTCATTTGTTCACACGGCTACCTTTTTAATAACATTTATGACATTCACTCTGGTCATGGTTTTATAACTGTATTTAGTCACAACACAATTAAAAGTAATTCCATGTACTCCCATTCCCTCCCAGATAAATTAATTTTTGAACAGAAGGCTCCCGGTTCACAGTTTTGGATTTCATCTGCACCAGAACCTCAGTCTAGTGTGGGCTGTGGCCTCAGGTACCTGTGAGTCACCAACAGCAAGTTGGGACTTTCTTTTTGGTAATTCATGCTACACTGGCAGTGCTCAAAACATACTCAGTAATGGCATGCCCTGACCAGATGATTTTTTTTCATTTTCTCAAGGAGATTACTGCCCCTCACAAACCTATTTCTCTATAGGGTCACAGAGGTGGAACAATTTTGTCTAGAATTTAGGTACTCAAGTAGAAGTCCAAATCTTTTCACCCAACAGGACTACCAGTCATTCAAAAACATTTGTGATTAAAGACAAGGACTCCAGCAGCCATGTGGCAGATGTTTACCTCCTCAAAGGTATGTGCCTTGTGGAGTATGTGAGTAGAAGTTGAGCTGAGTTCAGTGCACTGACATCTACAAGTTCCCAATATAACACCTTCCAGGCAATGTTTTATTATTTTTTTTTCCATCACTGATCCTGGCTTCTCTTCTGTTTTTTGTTTGTTTGTTTGTTTGTTTGTTTTTGCAGCCTGTGGACGTTCCTTTAGGTAATGGGCTTCGCTGGGCTAGATTTATAGTGACAGAGACCTACAAGTCATGCTGATGGAAAATTCATTATGGTTTGAGATTAGTTGCTAATCTCTGGGATTATTAAAACTATACCACTTGAGCATTCTTGTTTTTGTTTTAATTGCCTGTGTTATGAACAAAGGGCACAGCCAGTCTAGCGTCTGGTGTATGTGTATAATTTCTTATGAGCAATGACAGACAAATAAATAGCAGCTATTTTCAAAGTGACCTTCTCCTTCCATCTGTATTAGAATGATCTGACAAAATTCATAATTGACTGAAGTCTTTTTATAGCAGCAACGAACATAATGACCAGGGACAGAGTTTCCAGACTGCCCTGTCTCTGCTCAGTTTCCTGTCACAGACATGGCTCCAGTTGGACTACGTACGATCAGGGTAGCGCCTTTACTCTGGCAGAGTGCAAAGTCTCAGCAGCCTTCACTGTGGGGATTTGACTTCACAGTGGATAGCATTTCTAACTGGAAATAACGATGCTTTGGAAGTGTCTAGTAAACACCAGTCGGCCATATGTCCTATTGTTCACTCAATGAAATGGAAATTAAGCCATCAGCAGTAATCTACAAACAATTTGCTGCAAAATGCTTCCCTTTCTAGAAAAATTCTGCTCATTCTAACATGTTGCTAAATTATACTGATTTTAAGTGCAGTTTCTGGTTCTTGCTTCAGCCTATGCTATAAAAAAACCTCATGGATTCATGACAAAGACTTAAGCTGTTCTGTGAGCTTCCTGGCAACTGCACCTATTGAAACATCTTCTTGCTACTTGACTATAATACAAACCTCTTTGAGTTCCAGTGAGCACTGAAACAGCTTGTTGCCTCTCCGTTCCTAAAAGATTGAACAGTGCAGTAGGAACTTTAGAAATCTGCCACAAAGAAAGCAAGCATAGAACAGGCAACAGTTGGCAATTTTACTCTCTTTTTCTTTGTTACCCAAAGAGTCTTCACATTAATCTGAAAGTATCCGAGGACTACAATCCTTTCTAAGAAGGTCCTAGTGTGGAAAGAACATTTTGACTCATTAAAAAAGCACCCTCTTTTGGCTATACACCAACGTGAGATACATAACTGTGTGCAGTCCCTTGTGAAATAATTAACACTAGCTGTAGCTTGGTGGATGCATTAGTTCGAATGACAAATGTCACTGCATTCATAATGTACTCTTAGTGACCTACACATAGACTTATATCAAATAACTGGTGTAAAATCAGGCACTTCACCAGCATCAAATCATGATACGAATGTAGCATTATCATATGATCTCTTAAGATGCTTCGACATTTTAGAAGAAATATTTTTATACAGCTGTAAAACACTGGCAGTAATTGTGGACTTGAGGACAACGGTGGGTGTGGACACGGCCTCAAACCGTGGGCACTGCGTGTGTGGAGCTGGGCTCTAACTCAACTCCCAGCCCACGGCTCTTGGACATCTTTGCTTCAGCTCCTCCACCTGAGAGACAAGGATAATCAATTGTACTGCAAAAGCAATGTGTTGCAACAGCAAATGGCCTTGTATAAGGCTGAAAATTTGGCATTTGCTGACATTTTTTGTGTGTATAGTGCACTTTGATGTGGCCACTGAGACAGGACAGAGCAGCAGGTAAGGAAGCAAGCCAGGTGCCTTCTCAGGACACCCAGATGACAACATGTACGGTGTCAATGAAGTCAAGAGAACATATATTTCCTGCTTCACAGGAAAATTGTTCATACAAGCAATTTTTGTTCCATGATGTTTAAATGAAGTCCACTTTGTTTACAATGTAAGAAAATTATTTTTGTTACTGGGTACAATTAGTTATTTAGAGAATAAAACCAAAAATGTTATCTCAAATATATGCAGTTGTTATACCTCAAAAACTTCTTGCAATTCGTGGCCATAACGTAGTATGTAGCAAGCCAGAAGAAGGCTTACAAAACTGGAAGACTAAGAGTAGTTCTTAGAAAGCCAGTGACCTTGCCAACTGGGAAAATATTTAAGTGGCAAGCTTTCCACAGAGAAACCCTTGGTGATAAGGAAAGGGTAAAAAGCTCTATAATTGTGCCAGGAAAGTTAATATTAACAGAGACACTCCAAGCTGGGCTGTTCATTTTTAAAGCAAAGGCTTTTGTTGTTTGTCCTCACTATTTAAACCTATCCCAAGCAGACTAAGAGGACACAACATGAATTTAATCACAAGTTTATACTGTGCCCTTAGAAAAGGGGCAGACTTTCTGTGTATGTAGGAGAGGAACATTGGAGCAGAAAGCCTTGCTCAGCACCGTGATTCCTGCCTTACCGCATGAAATCAAGACATCTTTGCATTTTTTTTTTTATGGAGCAATTTACTCGCTCTCATGCTGCCACCCAGCTGCTCCTGTTACTTGGTCAAAAGAGGATTTCTTCTGTTGCAGAAAATATTTTTGGGCCTCTTGTTCACAGAGTTAGCTTCTAAGCAGTACCAGAGGAGGGTGTGCCCTAAGTGTTGGCACGCTGGCTGTACAGCACTATGAAACAAAACAGAGGAGTAGACATCGCCTGGCGTCATGGTGTTTGTCTCTGAACAGCCTGTAAAGGACGGTGACTGGCTGTCTGATGCTTGGGTTAACACACGGGACACACCAAAGAGAGTTTGCTGGGATTTGTAACCGCTGTATTGATAACAGAGAGCAAAAGTCAGAATAGATGGTGTTTGAAAAGGAACAGGTCCCTTCAGTTTGCTGTCCTTTCATCAGGACAACACACTGTTTGTACAATCAGCCAAGCTTTCAACAATGGACTGGCTAGAGATGAGTCACTAAAATGAATAATCCTTTTTAATCTCTACAAAAAACATCCTGTTAGTGCTGCCATATTCTAGGAATTGTTATAACAGGAGCAGCAAAAGGATTAAGTGCTTAAACCTGTCCCACCAGGACAAGTTTACTGCAGCAGAATCTCTCTGCTGCTAATGAGTCTCCACTTCTCCCTGTGAAAATGAGAATAGTCCTGTTCTGTATTTCTTTCTCTGTAACCAGCCCTCTAGGACCCACCAACAATATAGCTATTTTAGAAAATTAAAATCTGGATCAACTCACAGCAGACGCTGAGTATGAAATAAATGTAAGGATCATGAGTTCACCAAGATTACAGTAGAGCCTCTTCTCGATGCCTTTTGCTGAGAGCATTACATTTCTGCCAACAAATCCACTGGAGAATATGAATCCTGTAGACTCAGTGCTGTCTTTTCTGTGCTTTTCAGCACTGAGCTGTGCAGCTTTCAAAAGGTGAGTGATTCTAGGAAGCGATTAAAATATGTAGGATATTCTTTGCAGCATAAGGCTGAAGCCTGTGCCTTCAATACTGAATGTAAAAAGGCTGTCAGCTACGAAGAATGAACAAGCTACCCAGCTACCTGACAGGAACAATTAGTCTCATGAGCTATGAAAATTGCTAGAGGAGGCAGATGAATGCTTTGTTTTCCCCACAATACTTATAACAGCAAGAGCTTGCTAAAATATTTTGTGTTAAGAAAAACTGATGACAAGCTCTTACTGGTCTCATTTCCAGAAGTGAGAGTTCAAGAAGACTGCCTCCTTTCACTGGCTCTGTCACAGTAAGGCATCCAAAAGATGTTTAAGCTGATGCAATTGACAGGACAGAAGGAGACATCCTCAATTATTCTCAAATTGACAAGGCTTTATCATCAACAGGTGGCCTAGCAGTGTTTCTTTTGAACCCCCTAAATATATCACCACGGATTTTTCAAGGTGTTCAAACCTCACCAGCTCTGCTCCCATTGACTTGAGCAGAAGCAGAGTGGGATGACGCTGGCTGTATTTGCACTGTGGGGCAGTGTTGTGTTTGTAGGCCATACACCTTGGCCATGTCCCAGTCCCGGAGCAAATTTACCCTGTGATGCATCTGCCAGTCCTACCTCACTGACTGTCCAGATCACGAACCTGCTGGAGCCCTTTCCTACGCCTCTGGGCTTCTTTCCAAAAGGAAGCGGGGTGGAGAGGGAACAGCCTGCACCTGTATCTCAGTTCAAGGTGGAGCTGAGTCAGAGTTAAAATTTGCACCTAGATCTCTCCAGCTCTTGGCACGTCTCCCACCTCCATTGAGTAACTAAAAACTGTAGAACAGGACTTCTTAACTCTTCTACATCAGATTCTTCCATCAGCTGAATCTTAATAATGTTTTGGACAAGTAGTACAAATGATAGGATAATAGTTCTTAGGTGTAGAATCTACAAAAAATAATTGTAGATAATATATATGCATTACCCATAATAAGAATCCCACTAGAACATAGAAAGACAATACCTGATAACAGGAAACTACAAAACTACAGATACGGCCAACAGATGTGCATTTCTTTTCAGTAAGTGCTAACACAGCTTGGAAAGTGCCTTAGTTCTTCAGTCCTGCCAGCCTAGGCAATCCCATCAAGTAACTGTAAATTTACCAAGCCTTAGCATACATTTGCACCTACATTTAAAAAAAAAAAAAAAAAGCTCCAAATCTACCTCCTTTGATGGTTATAAAGGATTCTCCAGAATCATTTTTTTATGGTCAATTTACACCCAATGTACTAAGTCACTTCTCTATGAAACAGGAATATTTTTTAGCCCCTTCCTTGAAACTGGGTAGAGGAGTTCTACACTTCTCATCTCAGAAAAAGAAGAGCTAGGATGGGTCAAGGAGGCCACTAGTAACAGTCCATACATCAGGATACTTGCTGTCATGGTTTTGGCTGGGACAGAGTTAATTTTCTTCATAGAGGCTCGCACAATGCTGTGTTTTGGATTTTGATGAAAATAGTGGTGATGTTTTTGGTTGTTGCAGAGCAGTGCTTACACAAAGCCAAGGACTTTTTTGCTTCTCGTGCTGCCC
>VXAL01006994.1:148939-165486 GCA_013399475.1 Chauna torquata
GTTTGTCTTCCCAAGAAACCGTTATGCGTGATGAGCCCTGCTTCCTGGAAGTGGCTGAACACCTGCCTGCCTGTGGGAAGTAGCGAAAGAATTCCTTGTTTTGCTTTGCTTGCACGTGCGGCTTTTGCTTTACCTGGTAAACTGTCTTTGTCTCAACCCATGAGTTCTCACACTTTTACCTTTCTGATTCTCTCCCCATCCCACCTGGGGAGAGTGAGCGAGCGGCTGTGTGGCACTTAGCTGCCTGCCGGGGCTAAACCACACCACTTACACAGAGCATCCTCTTCTAGCCATTGTTTCTCCTTCAATACAGACTCTTCCTGGAGCCCAAAGAAAAAAATTAAGTAATATGCTGTCTTTATTTAAATATATATATATGTATATATACATTCTTGCTTCATTTCATCTGTCATTAGTTTGCTTTGGAGGCTTTACTTTGAATACGGTTTCAGTGAATTTCTTCTCCAGGAAAGCGACTGAGAAGACAGAAAGGGACATTCTTGACATCCTTTGACATTTGACATATGTACAATACCTGTATATGTGATCCAGATGCAACTACTGCAACTATTTGGATTCTGTGTAAGGTTGTGTAAAGTAAAAAGTCTAACGTGCAATGAAACATGCAAAAACTAAACTCCCCCCCGCCATCCAGCAGTGCCAGACAGTTTGGGGCAGAGCATGATCCAGCAGGGACAGACCTGGTCCAGGAGTTAAAAGACTGACTTTTTTTCTTGCTTACTGCATGTTATTTCATTTCCATTTTTTTTCCTGCTTGTAAAATGGGAGTGCTGGTATTTATTTGCTATTGTAAACAATGAATCAAAAACCTCGTATATCAGTTTATTCTAAGTAGTGGTTGAAAATAGTTACTTCTAAACTCCTATGGGTTTACTTTAGAACTGTGTACATAAACATAAACATTGTCTGTGTTTGCGGCTGTTTCTTTGTTAGCCTCCAATGTGGTTTCTTATAGGAAATAATAGAAAAGAAAATTAGTTGTCACAAGTCTATGCAACCATATAAAATTAGATTCACTCCATAAGCATGACAAGAATGTCCTTTACGGAACCCTACTGTCCCACGGAAGAGCTGGCTGCATGTAAAAGGAGGTAGATGATCTTAGATGTGCCTTCTCTTAGCACTTGCTGCCACATGATGAGTTAATATTTGATCAGACAGTACTGTATCTATGACACCTGTTCACCAGGGAGACTAGGCCAACAACTGATGTAATCTACCTTATTATACACTTAATGATAGAGGAGAAGTGCTGCTTTTTCAGCTTCCCACGTCTGCTTTTCATTTCCTCTCCTACACATTCCTGAGGGGTCATGTTCTGTGCCTTGCAAAAGCAAACAAACGACGACGAAATCTCTCTCCCTCTCTCTGTGATCCTCTGCAATTTGCTCGGAAAAAGAGTTAAAGAATTTCCACTCCACTGTGTGCTTCTGAAAAGAAATCTACTTGCTAATAGTTATTAATTTACATGCGCTGGCTAGATTTCTCTTACTACAACAGATCAAGACAAAAAATATGTTGGTACTAAGCCTACTTAGAAGAGCTGAGATTTTTCATATCAGTGAATCAAGCACTTGGCCACAGCTTCCAGATCCTCTTCACAAATGCCATTTCAGATTCTCAGGCTTTAACTAATAGGACTTACTCCATTTTTCAGGCCAGCTTTCTGAAAAGGCAAGTGGTTGTAACTGAAGTCTTGCAGATGCTCTGAAGTGCCTCATCTGAGCAGAATCTCAATTATCCTCTCTGCAGAGTTACTCGAATCTGAGACCCTCGGGTCACAGTGTCTTCCTGTAGGAAATGCTGTACTTCTTGTTTGCACCAGTAGCAATCACAGTCATCTTTGGAATCAGCAGATGATTTTTATTTCGTATGTATAAGGTTGTGTTTGCAGACAGTCTACTCAGCCAATTTGATTTCTGTATTTTTTTCAATGTGACCTCCATAATTTCTGTAGCTCTCCTGTTAAGAAATCCCCATCTTTACCTCGTAACTGTAGGTGATTATAGCATTTCAGATATTGCTTTTCTTATTCTGATTAACTGTTGTTATAATGTGAATACATCAGCTAGAGAGTACTTTCTCAAATTTCCACTTCAGGTTCTCTTCCCTCCCATTCGAGGGAGTTCACCATTTTTCCCTGAAGTAAGATTTGTCTTTGAACAGAAGATGAGAGCTGCAGTTTCTTTTTATGCGAATGCCAGCACTTGTCTTTTCTATGTGGTTTTTTATTGGCAAAGGGAGGGCTGAGAATAAGACAGGGTGTAACCTTCACTGTCTTGGGCTAACTCCTTCTCCTAGTTCAGGCACAATGCTAAAAGGCCTGGATGCCATTACAAACAGCTTTTGATCACAGACAGTTGACAGTCCCCAGTCACCGATCAAGGGTGGCCAGAAAATCTGTGAAAAAGCTGTAGCCTATCTGGAAATGAGAGGAAGCAGTCCTTTCATTCCTAGATGTGTCTGCTGTGCTACCCAGAGTCATCACTCACTTCCGTCAGTTATGCACCTTCTCACCTGTCAGTGTTCTCAGACCCAAAGCCACGCAGACGCTGCAGCACATTTCCCATGCTGTACTAACAGGAGGTAAATCTCCATGTAAATATAAAGCAATACTTACTGAGACTTGCCTGGGAACCAGTGCCTGAGCATCACGGACAGTGTGAGAGTTCCCAGAAATATTTTTGAAGGTGATACAAAAAGTTCTTGACGTGTGATTGTATTTCAGGTACCTGTGATTTGGTTGCCACTTTGATCACATCTCATCAACAGGTTTATTTCCTAAATTAAGCTGGAAAAAATGCTGCTATAATTACTTAGAGGAAACAGGAAGAGGGGAACATCTTCCACTGCCAGCCACTATGCCCACAGAGATGACAAAAGCTTTGGCAAAAGACAGCACTGGGCACGTGCTAGAACTCTCCACTTTGAATCTCTTCCAGGAACTGGTGGTGAGAAATAACCACATTGGTGAAAGCCTGAGGTATATTCTAGAGAAAGAATACAGTGAATTATACCAGTATAAAAGCTGTGCACTAAGAATAATAAAAAGGTTTGATCAACGCTCTTTAAACTGTTTTACAAGGGCTTTCTCCCCTGCCCAGGCCATTTTACATGCTTATTTACTACGGTGTAAATCATACTTTATGGAGCTGAGATGACAAATGAAGCCTGCCACAATTCTGCATGAAACGTAACATTTTCTTAGGCGAGACAGAAGTTGACAGAGCATCAAACGATCATGTTCCATCTATAACTTTCACTCTGTCAAATCTTCTGTCCTCTGCATGCCAATTATAATAAATACAGCTGACTGCATACAGCCAGAAGAAGATGAAGGCAGCTTTCTAACATATGTAAAAGTAAAAATATTCATACATTTGTAAATCTTTTGATTGTTTGCATTAACGCAATGCTCTGTTCTCTTTGGGTTCAAGACAATAACAATTTGGAAAGGAATAAATATTTAGAAGTTAACATTGCATGTAAGTAAGAATATTCAGTTCACAGCAATATCCTCTTATGGTGGGAGCTGAAGACAAAAGGTGTTGTCGGTAAGCCTGGTTGGGTGAAGTATCTTTACCACAGGAAGCATTTTTGGGCTAGTGAGAAGTAGTATTGATTTATCATCCCATAGGTATTAATACTTAAAGCAATAAAATAAGCACATTGTTTGCCAGAAAGAAATAACCAAACCACACGCCCCTTCCTTGCACTTTCGGGAGGGACTTTCTTCTGATACCCTGAATTATTTAAAAAATATGTAGTTCCAGGTAATTATTTTTGAGGTCATTCTGACTGTTAGTACATCTTTCACAAAGAATATGTGCTTCCTTTGCAGCTGTTAGCAATAAAAATGTTTGCATATTTTTTTTGATGTATAATCAGGCTGTACAGATCCCCCCAATACTACAAATTTACAAGTAATATTGAGTTCATATTAAATAAACTATACAATAACTAATAGATGGATGGAATCATTTCCTCTTCTCCACACTCTTACCTCAGTCTGAAAACAGGCTGAATGCTTCCATGTGGCCACTGGATACCTCTTTTCTTAATAATGGTTAATTATATCCCAGACCATCACCAGTCTCAGCATTAGCCTGAGGCTGATGTACGCATTTAAGCATCCACGCTGGTCTCATTTTTTCACTGTGTTATCTGATTCAGAACGTGAAGTTCATAGGAAAGATTATTTCTGTATGAATAGGTAGAAACACAGTGGGCAGCATGTCACTGCCACTGTGTGAACAGCAAAGATGGAGGTAACTGCACTACACCATCAACAAAATTGCTGCTAAATTCCACCTGAATGCCAAAGTGTAGGTATTACCCGACAATCATCATCATTAGACCAAAAAATGGAGATAGGTAGATACCAAGACACTCGCGATTTCAAATAGTCAGGGGTCTTTCTTTGTGCCAGTTGCCATGTTTTCTGCTTACTGTGTTTAGCGGGTCTTCTGGGACCCAAGTGCCTGGCCTTGTGTTTTACAGATGTTTATGTTTTGCCTTGTGCAATTAGTGTAGATTACTCAAGATTTGTAAAACATGAAAGGTGGAAAAGGAACTCTCAAAAAGTCACACATGCTTATGATTTCAGACATAAAAAAAATACGGCTTCAACACAATCACATTTCAGGGAGCCTAACAAGGAAATACTGTTCTCAGGAGACCTGTTTCATAGAGAAAAAAAAAAGTATTGGAAAAAATATATAATTATAAACTGAATGTACATCTGCCAGAAAAGATACACAGGCTAAGTGATCATTTGTTTCAAAATATATATTGGATTATTTTGTTATGTTCTATTTTTATTTTGCCTATGTTTAGAATCTGGGGTTTTGTTGTTGTTGTTTACTGAACACTGCTCCATTCCTATTTGAAAAAGAAAATTGCTGGTGACTAGAACATGTCGGAATAGACACAGAGATTCAGGAAAACAGAGAACTGCCACCCTGCTTTACATTTTAGTGGTTAGAGAACACATTATCTGTTGTTAGGTCCACTCTTACCATAAAGAGAGCAAGGGCACCACCTGCTGTTTTAGAAATGTATTTATTTGGGTCATTAAAGTTACTCTTCAAGTACTGCATTCAGGAACAGTCAGGCCTACTAAACAAGCTGTACTTCTTTAGGAAAGCTTTTTCCTGAAATTTAAGCTTAGGCAAGACAATTTTAACAAATTATGTGTTTGCAGTTGCCTGTTCACACAACGAACTGTACTGTAGCAACAAAGCTGGCCAAAAAATGACTGAGTATGGGATACTTACAGACTTTTGAAAGTAAGAAAGGGTTTCACACCTGTTCTGCTTTAGCACATGGGTTCTTCCTCAGCCAGGGCAACAAAATCCAGCATTCACGACATTTTCAGGAGATCAGACTTGTATTCAATAACCACTGACAAATTTACTTATTGACTTAAGTAGAAACAGCATTTGTAGCACGACAGAGGTTTAGGTCATTTTATGAGCTGGAGGTTATGGAATAAATAATTACTACTAGATAAGTATGACACAAAACTATAGTTCAAACAGTTTTTCTTTTTTTTTTTTCCTCCAAAAGACCTTGTTTCCAAAATGCTCCTAGTCAAGAAAATATAGGTTAGTACACACATCCAGCTGCAGTGAGTAGTCCCTTTACTAGCAAAAGGAATTGTTTTCTTATGCACAGATTTTATTTCAACATACATGCAGGACTTTAAAAAAAAATCAACCATCTAGCAGTTCTGAGATGATTCGAACCAAGCAAATTAAACCCCTAGCTGACATGGAGATAAGCTGTGGAGTGCAATTAAAAAGTCTGACCAGCAGCTTGGATCCTCTGAGTTAGAGAAAGCTGAATGTCCGCTTAATTCCTCCTAGCCAACAAGAGGAATCACCCTATATTCTCCTCTTCCTCTGAAAAAAATACAGCACTTTGGAAAACCCTGCACCAGGCTGATTAGATAGAAACAGACTATTGTACTTCACAGGCTGGTAAAGGACTTATGTGAGGACTGGTCATGTATAAATAAAATGATCATCTGTCAGAACTCTTCCATGAGAGTAAGACTCAGGACTAAAGGAAATGGTCAATTTCTACTCAGGGGCACTCAGTCATTTGGCCAGCCAATGCTCTCAAGGATTTTAAGTGAAAGTGAGTTCAGAACAGCAGCAGCAGCAGCAGCAGCCTATTCACAAACTTGGGAAAACAATATGCAACATTAACAAATCATGTGCTTTTGCCAAGGAAAAAGATATCACGGCCCATTTCCTCTCCAGACAACCAGAGCAAAGATTCACCTTCACTGCTTACAAGAAAAATTGTATCAGGTACTTTCATTTTTACCCTGTATAATTTAGTTCCGATTTGTTCTTGGAAAACTCAAAGGAAGAGCGAAAACATTGTATAACTTGATTGCTTCCCATGAGCTATGATGAAGTTTGAATATTTCTGTAACACGTTAACATCAAACGTATTTCAGTAACAGATGCCTAACTCATGCTTTGACTATCAGTACCAGTTCTTACAAAGTAACAATTGAGGTGCCTGTGCAGTATCCGGCTTTCCCCTTTTGAAGATGCTTTGTACATCTGCAAGATGTGCAAAACAAAAATAATCTGTGATTGCATTAAGCTTGTGCATTTATTGGTGGCTTATTCAAAATTAATTCATTGCTGTAAATGAATGCTATTAACAAATTAGTAAAAACTTTTACTTTTCTTCTTTTTTTTTTACACAAATAGTTTTATTACAAACTTAAGTTCTTAAGAAATAATACACATTTAAGAAATTACACAAAGGCCTTGACATTTGCAAAAATCTTTTGGTATTGTCATGGTTATAGTCTATAAAACACTTTTGGATGCTGATGTGCTCAAACATTGGTATCGTTGCATAGAAATTCTTTAGAAATATTTTTGAGCCCACTTCAAAGAATTTTTTTGGCACAGTATTAACAAAATTAAGGCCTTATCCTTTTAAAAATCAAGTCATTCAGTGTGTGAGTAGTGTTTAAAACCCTGAAAAATATTAAATACAGAATAAAGACTATAAGCTTAAAGCAGGATTTACTATAATAAACACAAATAGCTATTAACCTGGGTTCAGTATCTGCAACTTTGGCATTGAAATGACCTATGTAAAATGAACATTTCACATCATATTTTGGCATTTAACATCTAATTTATGACACTGAAGAGAAGAAAACTTTTGTAAGCTTCTTTTTTAAATGATAAAGTCTAATGGTTGATATCTATATAAATTACTAAAATATTTATATATATATTTTTTCTTGACCATTGCCGGATCATTCTCTATTCCACAGGAAAGTTTGTTCTACTGCATAAAGAAGCTGCATAGTACCAACATAAGCAGAAACACTTACTTGCCTATTTGGGAGACCAATTTGGCAATCTCTTCTAGATGTAGTCCCATTAAAACCAAGAGCACTAAGGACTACAACAGAAGCAAAGGTTTGCAGGATGGCAATCTATGCTTTGAAAAGATGGTTACTCGTTGCTTAACCACAGTCTGTAATCCCAGAACTCCTTTTTTTACATTAGTATTGCTTTGTACAGGAACAATAAGTACATACTCAAAGAGTGTGGGATTTTGAGACACCTAAGTAATGGTAACAACAAACTTATCTGGGGAAGAAAAATGAATCTAAATATATAATACAAGAATGAGAAAGGGGAGTCAAACAGTATAAGGCAGAACTGCATACCTCCTAGCACCTTTTGCATTTTTCTGGATGAACGCTGACTTTTTATTCTATCAGTGCATTGCATTTATATAAAAAATACATATATTTTGATCAAAAGTGCCATTTGGCATGTCAACATTTGAAGCTTATCTTTGTTGTCTCTTTTCTTCTTCAGCAAGGACAGGGCCAGTAAAGCAGTGTGTGTTAGTTATGCAAGTTCCTAAAAGGCACTTTACTGTTTTCATATTGGACAACAATGAGGTACATATGATATATGTCTAGGCTTCATTGCTGTTAAACAAATAGCACCATATTGTGTGAAATTAGTTGAAATTCAAAAGTCATTATGTTTTTCTCATACAGACTTGACAACGGCTAACGTTTGAGCGCAGATCCCCTGCTTTCAAAGTTGACGGAGTCGGTTTCCTATTGAAAATAAAGACATGAAAAGATCTATTAACAACTGTTAATACAAATGGTCAATTTTCAGGTTTACCATTGACAAGGCAAACTTTGCATGCAGCCAAGTGCCTCTTTAAGCTGTGTTGAATTAAGAAGGTATCCCTAATTTCTTCGCAGTATATTCACTTTCAAGTGTAGGCCACAAACTATCACAAGATTACTTATAAACGTTGGCCACTTCCAGTTACTTCGGAAATCAGTTCTGTCCCTAGGCTGAAGTTTTTCTTACGCAGAAGGCACTACCCGCTTAATCAGAAGTTTGAAAACATGAAATTTAGGCAGTAAAAAAAAAAAAAAAAAAATTAGGCAAAGAAACTGAAGACTTTTGACTGTTCATGAGTTTCTGGTAATTCCTGTGACTTTGCAGGATAATGAAGAGCCAGAGAAGGAAACGCTGTATGTGAAGTGGTGTTATAGAGAAAGACAAACCAAAATCTTTAGAGCCTAACATATCATAAGACACAGTTTGTAGCCAGAAAAGGATAGGAAGCTGAGACGTCTCAGTGTAGGACTCAATGAACAAACAATTGTAGTGCTGACTCTTCTAAATTTTCCTCTGGCCAGCTTTCCCCCTTCCTAGGGAGCCAGTGCTCACCCCAGTGTTGGCACATGGGCTCTTTTAGTGGAAGGTTTTCTGAATGATGAGATTATCACAACCCCAATGATAGTCAGTCACAGTGCTCAACTTTTCCACCTATTTCTTTGACATCTCATAGACAAACAGTCAAAACTGGTTAAGCAGCCTGCTTCATTTTGACTGAGACAGGCTAAGGAGCGCTCACATCTAGAAGACATGAACAGATGAAGGGTACCTAGAGCAGCAGCCTGGACTGCTGTGGAAAAGAATGCTCACCTGCACTCCAGAGGAGTGCCTGATAATCAGGTAAGCTTTGCAGATCTGGAAACTGGTCTATACATCAGTATCTAATTAAGTTTGGATGGAACAAATAAGACTGTGCTAAAAAACACAGTTGTGTGCAGAAGACCAGAACAAAGCCTACTACCACTTAATTCCTGAAATCAGAACCTCAGCAGGACTGAAGAAATGCCTAAGGCCTCTGTCTTCAGTTGCATTTTATTCAGACATGCTTCCTCCATCATCGTGTAAATAATTGTTCAGCTCACTTAGTTTCCTTCATCTCCATGTTCAACATCTGCACTAATTACAAGTGGTTCTATTACAGGTTAACATCCACTAGGTGGAATGTTATATTCTAAATTAATTTCAATCAGGATGTCAGCCTATCCCAGTTAGGATTCAGTGAATACAATCAAACATAGTGGAAATGCAAACATTGTTAGATTATTCTGAAGAGCAAAATACTAAGTACAAATGAAAAATTGCAGACAGTAATGGAAGATACACTCATTAATTCCCCCCAAAACTATTATAATTTTTCCTTTTTGTTGTGAAAAGCATTAACCTTATATAATAACCATGGTGGGGCACAGCCAGTACTTCAACCATGTATTACTCTCAAACAATATTTCTGTTATTCAGTGACGAGGCTTGACTGAGTCTCCAATACTGATAAATAAATCATGAACTTACTTGAACATCTCATTCCTCTCTACAGTGGCAAGCCAGAAGCTGTAAGCATTTGCATAATAATTGCAGGTGCCCCGGCCATGGCATTCAATGAAGGGAGCGCTGCGAAACTCCTCTAGGCAGGAACCAGGAGACGCCAGGGCCTGGCCAGAGCCCTCAGCACCAGCACTGGTGTGCTAGGAAAATGCAAAACCATCGGTGAGAAAGGCACGTTTCACCTCTTCTGCTACAACATCTATTAACTCTCTTACACAAATACTTCTTCACATGCCCTCCTTCACCTCTTCTGCTACAACATCTATTAACTCTCTTACACAAATACTTCTTCACATGCCCTCCTTCACCTCTTCTGCTACAACATCTATTAACTCTCTTACACAAATACTTCTTCGCATGCCCTCCTCATCCTCTGTTGTGTCTGTCTGCTGTTTTGTGCCTCTCTTCAGGGAGGAGCAAGAAGGTGGAGCTGAAGGGCTCCTGAGATGGCACTGGACTGACTAGCTTAACGACAGCACAACAAACCACCAACACCAACCTTAGGACAGCTGTATGCACAGAAATCCTTCAGGACTGACAGTAAGACCCAAGATATCTCTATACTAGCAAAAGGGCAGGACTGGCTTTCTGGACCAGAGGGCATACAGACTGGTATAGTTTATATCTGAATAGCTAAACCCAGCTCCTTCCCCATATCACAGTGGCCTCTTTCCCACTGCCGAGTGCTAACACCTCCGGACCAACCCATGCTGTTCCTCAGATCATGCCCACACCATGCCTGGGAGACTGGCTGTTGACATAGGCTGTGAGCATGACAACATGCTAACAACCAGCCACTATGGAGGGCTACAGACTGGCTTTTCAGACTGGCCCTATTTATCTTAGTAGTATAGACACAGATGAAGAAACTGGATAAAAGATGAAAAATGCCATTTGAAAACTGAAGGCTTATTTATCAAAAAAAAAAAAGGGGGGGGAAATGATAGGCACTGATATGCTGCTGCTCTAGGAAGCTGCTACACCATAGATGTGGAAGGACAATAGAAAAATCATGCTTTTTTCCTCTTTTATTCAACACTTGGATCCTGTGTTGGAGCCACAAACAAGAGAGCACTCTGTGCGCATTTCCCAAAAAGTGAACAACAAATTGCTATTGCATTATTCTCATTTAGTAATTAGCCTGAATCCTTTTAAAGTCATCAGAAAGGGGTAGAGGTCTAATGCCCTCCTGGGACCTGAAGTGACACAGTCAGGTATTAACTTTCCCAGAGCAGGAGTGTATAGCAAACACGTATTTTCTCAGTTCAGAGTATGCCCCACTGCACTTACCATGACAAAGGAGTAACCAATCCAAAGTGAACTCCAGCCTTCAGGACATGGTGGTATTTGAATTGTTTGACTGTGAACAGCTATTACCATAGCAGGGGCTTCACACACAGAGCATCTGGAAAGACCAAGACGCAATGAGATACATGCACTTGAGGACTAAACTTTTTCTCTTTTCAGAAGTTACCTTCCTTAAGAAACTTTGAATTAGAAAATGTTGCCACCTTCAAAAACAAGGCAAAAATTAAAGCATTTCATCTAGAAAAAAACATCTGTTTCTTTTTCATTTTTCATTTACTTAGGGACAGCTTAAGAATTCAGTCTTGTTCATATTAGCCTTCCTAAGAGCTCAGAACAAGAGACTTCTTATCTGAATATTTAAATGCATTTGTCTTTTGTTAGTCTCATTTGTACTGTTTCTTCAAGTGTTCTTAAAGTGCTCAATGTCATGAACATGAGAGGCAAATAGCCTAACACTGTAACTCAGCAGATATCACTTATAAAGTGGTCTACTGTGATCAGGCAGAAGTAACAGCAATGCATCATCCTAAATACAGCCCTGAGTGACTTCCAGAGAGAAAGCCATCTCTCTGGAAAATGTCTTACAAAGACAACCACCGCTAATCTAACGTAATGCAGACTCTTCCCTATGCATTTTCCTTAAAAGGGGCTTTTATTTACATTTGTGGTCTTTATCTCCCATAAGAGGTTTCTAGCAAAGTAACTGAACAATGTACTTGAAAGCAACTCTTCGAAAGCTATGCAGCACCAGTTCTTCTACTTTAGATAAATTCATTGTGTCTCAGAACTGCTAGGTTACTGAATAATCCAAAGACCACTCATGACTTCACAGGATAATTATAAAAAATGTGAGTTGGGTTGGCAATTATAATATAGAAGCTGGTAATAAGGAATTTGATAGATATTACCAATTTTTTTTTTCTTGCACAACTCCTAAATTGGCTACTGCAGTAAGTGATGATGAAAATGATTCAAACCAGATACCTAGATGTAAACAGTCTGAATCCTATTATCAGAGCTGTGAAAAAAAAAAATCAAGTGCAAAACAGATTAAGTTGGATTCTAGAAAATGCACAAAAGCAAAGGAATTCAAAATGAAAGCCTTCTATTTCTGACTTGTGAAGACTGCTTTCATACCCACTGCCTTCATCTTCAGTGCAGAAGTAAAATAGTTATTTTAGAAAAACATCAATGACAGAGTAAGTTAAAAGAATGTAAAAGTTGCCTCTATTCTTGGAGCTCTGCTTTGCTTCAGGAGATTTCTGGTACAGAAATACATGAAAAGAAGTCCCATGACCCAAGGCAGCAAGTGACACTTCTACATCTTTTCAACTTTTGGACATGGAAAATTGTTTGTTTAAAGGCTTCAGCTAATAAAATAAATTGAAAGAATAGTCTTCTCAGATTCCTTGCTGGTTTTAAAAAATGTGTATTACAATTATCTCACTCTGCCATGGCTAAAAAGAGAAAAACTCACATATCTAAATACATGTAGATACAGATATATAGATATATATACCCACGCACACACCCACTTTCTGAAAGTCAAACCCCTTCCACTTATATCAAATTAACAACCAAAAACGTAAGACCAACAAAAACTGTAGTCACTCTTGAGAATCTTGGCCTCAGTCTGCCCACTTAATTTTCAAGGCATATAAATTTATTTGCCACTAAACCACAAACAGAAGACAGAGTACAACTGCAGACACGCGATGGATTCTACTACGCAAAATAAATATGAACTCTTCTGCAGTAGGACCAAACAGTTTTTTTGCACATACCAATATCTCAAGACTACAACCTTCTGATGATTTTAACTGTCCTTTCTCTTACATGGTATATACCAGCCTGAGAAAGCAATGCCAACAACCTCCACTCCCATCCACTTTACATGGCAAGAATAGTGATCAAAAAGAGCTGATACAGGTTAGAAGCAATGATGGGAATCTTAGAAATACTTAGATCTATGAATTATCATAAAAGTTTTAGGCTAGAGCTTCCTTTGTCAGACTCTTAACTAATGACAGTGGTACAGCTTACCACACCTTTGCCTGCATCTCTGCCTTCAGCACTAGGCATCTTATGCCAGGATAGTTTTTTCTAGCAGCCTTAAGATTTAAAATGGACCAAAATTTTAACATGTTGGATTGATGCAGAACACTTCTGTCCAATATAAGTGTCACAATTTATGCTAGCTGAGAATCTGGATTTATTAAAAACCAGATTATTGATTTTGCAACTGTTTCCTGTAAATCAGACAGTAATGGCTGTATTCAAGCAGTCTGTCCAAACAGTGCAAGAAGCCTAGCACTCTACTATATGATAAATAATGCTACCATTTGCAAACAAAAGGAAACTAAGCCCTGAAAAGCTTCTAGCTATGGCTAGTGAAAAAAAAAAAAAAAAAGATGAATTGTTTTGGACAGAAATTGTAAATAAATGCAGAACTTTTTCTCCTTCAAAGTACATCACAAAACATCATTTTGAAGTAAATATTTTTGTTTAAATTAGAATCAAAACAGACTACCCTATTCGTCTGGGTTTCCTCCAAAATGGATTTATTTTTGATCATATTCTAAACTGAATACACGTATGTTTTCAAGAATTTCACCAAAAGAACCCAAGCTTTAAAGGCAGGAAATAAAAACATATAGAATACAAGCCTTTTGCAAGAAAATAAACTCCCATGCACAACTTGCACAGGCTTCTTCATTTTATAAACACAACAGAACTGAAACTGTACCTGCTGATGAATGGTCTGATACTTTCACCAGTGATAGGAGCCATACTCATTGGCATGGGTTCAGGAGTGGACAGCCAGTAGGAATAGTCATTCCTCGATGCAAAGTTACATACATTGTTGATATTGCAGAATAAGAAAGGCATAGTACTAAATTTACGAAGACAGCTCCCTGCTGTGCCTGAAATGTTAAGTGAAAGGTTACTTGTTAGTCCACTTTTGTTAAAATATTGCCAGTTGCCAAACAAGTATTTCCAGTAGCAGCTTAAAAGCAGATAATACTTGCTCTGGAGGGCCCAGCTTTCTCAGAAGGAGTGACTTCTCTTAGCTTCATACGGAAGGAAGAGGACAAGGCAAGCAATAGCCCAGTCTTGCCTGCTGAATTACAGAATAATTTAGATTGGAATAGATCTCTAGAGGTCACCTATCCCTGCCAGTTAGATCAGGTTGCTCAGGTCCATAGTCAGTTGAGTTTAGAATATCTCCAAAGAGAGAGATGCAACAACCTTTCTGGGCTCCTGCTCCAGTGTTTGAGCACAGCTATGGTGATAAATCTTTTCTTTATATCTCACTGGAATATCTCATACTTGTGTCTATTCCTTCTTCTAGTAACACTGAGCCCCTCTGAGAAGACTCTGGCTCCATCTTCTCTATGCCCTCCCATTAGGTAGCTATAGACATCAATAAAGGCCTCTCCTTAAATTTCTGTTACAGCTGAGCAAACCAAGTTCCATCAGACCGTTCTTGCCCCCACTACCCATCTTAGTAGTCAGCTGTTGTATTCACTCCGGTATATCAATGTCTTCTCTGTTCTGGAAGGCCCAAGCCTATGCACAATACATCAGATGTGGTCTAACTAATGCCAAGTAGAGGCGAAAAATCACTTCCCTCCACTTCCTGGTTTTACTTTTGCCAATAAAGCCTAGTAGTTTGGGTAGGGGTGTAGTTGTTGCAAGGGCATACAGCTAACTGATGTTCAACATGTCGCTCAGCAGGACTCCGAAATCCTTTTCTGCAAGGCTGCTTTCTAGCAGTTTCTATTGCTTCTACTGGAAACACGAGTCAGTCCACAGTCTGTTCTGTCGCATGGGGTTACTTCATCCTACGCATACCACTTTGCATTTGCCTTTACTGGACTTGAGGTTCTTCTCAGACCTTTTCTCCAGTCTGGCCAGGTCCGTCTGAATAGCAGCTGCGTCCGCTAGGGAATCAGCCATTTGTCCCAGTCTGGTATTACCCACAAACTTGCTGAGAGTGCACTCTATCCCATCACCCAGGTCATTCATAAATTCATTAAACAGCATTGGCCCAGTAGTAATTCTTGAGGGACATTGCTAATCAACAGCCACCAGTCTGACTTTTAACAGCTAATCACAACCCTCTGAGCCTGATTGACCCACCAGTTTTCCACGCACCTTATTATCCACTTAGCCAGCCCGTATCTCACTAATTTGACTACACACATACTATGGATGACCATGTCAAAGGCTTTGATAAAGTCTTTCTTAAACAAACTGACACCTATTCCACTATACACCAACCCATTATTTGTAACAACCCAGAAGGCATAAAGAACCAGCTACCTGAGAATAATCACACAGTTCTGTTCAATACAGTCTTACAAATAAAAGAAACATTTGATTTATAATGAATTTTAATTGAATTCTAATTTGTTCTCTACTTACCCAGATCTTGGCCATGTGCTCTTTCATTGCCTTGTACATAAAGCAAGGAGTAGCCATGGTAAATCAGCCTTGTTCCAAATGGACATGATGGCTCTTCAGTGGTTTGACTGTGTCTGGTAACAAGGAAGCCATGAGCAACAGATGCTGCACCTGGTGGGCCCATAGCCCCAGGCAAACCTTCAGGGCCAGGTGGACCAGGGAATCCTCTGGGCCCTACAATACAGAGAGTCTCCTTTTATCTCTACAGACACTGTCTGATATCAAAGACAGTCAGCTTGCTTGAAATCAGGTAGCAGTGAGCATTCATTTATTATTTTTGTAGTTACTAAAATGCAGTTGAGAGCATCTACAGAAAAAAATACTTTGAATTCTAACAGGGCTGAAATTATTAAGATGAAATTGAAACATTCAAATGTCTGTGAACTCTTGGAAGTAACAATATCTGCAGTGCTACTGTGACCATATTACTTATCCTTTGTCTCTCCCTCTCTCTCATCATAGAATCATAGAATGATATAGTTTGGAAGGGACCCTTAAAGATCACCTATTCCAACCCCCCTGCCACAGGCAGGTGTATTGGGTTTACGTGGTAAAGGTTTGGTAGCAGGGGGGCCACTGGAGTAGCTTCTGTGAGAAGATTCCAGAAGCTGCCCCATGTCAGATAAGAGCCAGCTCCAGCCGGCTCCAAAAGGGACCCGCCCTGGCCAGACCTGAACCAATGAGCGATGTTGTTTGTGCCTCTGGGAGAGCAGAGTTAAGAAGGGGAAAAAACTGCTGCGCAACAGCAGCTGGGAGTGAGAGGAGTGAGGAACAGCCCTGCAGACCCCAAGGTCAGTGAAGAAGGAGGGCAGGAGGTGCTCCAGGCACAGAGCAGCAGTTCCCCTGCGGCCCATGGTGAGGACCATGGTGGAGCAGGCTGTCCCCCTGCAGCCCATGGGGTACCACAGGGAGCAGATCTCCATGCTGCAGCCGGTGGAGGAGACCACGGAGGAGCAGGTGGATGTGGCCTGAAGGAGGCTGCAGCCCATGGAGAGCCCCCGCAGGAGCAGG